>OLKM01001916.1:0-37080 GCA_900291075.1 Melanogrammus aeglefinus
CTCCCTCCCTCCTTCCCCCCCCCCCTCCCCCCCCCCCCCCCCCCCCCCCCCCTCCCCCTCTCCTCATGTGTCTCTTCATACCTCCATCTCTCCACCCCTCCCTCTATCTGACCCGTCTGTCCTCCACTTACCCATGCCTCTATTCCTCTTATCTATTCTGTCCTTCCTTTTCCCTTTCACTGGCATGCCTTGCTCTGTATACTTATTTGATTAGGGATCATTTTTTGTTCATTATAAACACACACAACAGCAATGAGTAGCGTATAAATGTCTTTAAAGGGAAGGGTCATGCTCAGATATTTTCAAATATGATCAGAGCACTGCTTCACATGAAATGTTGCCGTCTGTGCAAATTGTAGACAGGCAGACATCAGTTAAAATCCAGTCTGCGTATTGCATTTGATAGATGTTTTTAACTTGATATCAAATAGGCCTATCAGTTGTGACCAGAACTATCAGGCGATATAGCCATTAAGGCCTACAAAGTTAAGTAGATATTACGCCCCAGACACAACGGCTGTCGTGTTTTATATTTGAGGGATGCACAAGGTAATGCCAACATTATTGAGGAGATATTGTAGGATATAATAATAATAATAATAATAATAATAATAATAATAATAATAATGCCAGCAATAACATTAATCTTTCTAGTGATATGAACAAATGAATAATAACAAATCAAGCAGGAGAGAACTCCATCCGGGACGTATGGCGACGTGTGTCCGACACAACAACACACACATTGTATTGAGTTTTATATTATAGCCTATTGTTCCATGTGACAGGCGTATGAAGCCATACTCGTTAATATAAGGAAATAGCCAAGCATGATTGACCATAACCTCCTACTTGCACTGTGTCTTTAAGAGCTTATTTTTTCATCAGCCGATTAGACAAGGCAGTTGTTTGTCTGTTTACATCCAATGTCATGAATCCTGCATGCCTTCTTGCCAAATGTGAATCTCCTACCTAATTCCACTCATCAGGAGGGAATTAATTTCCTCTCACACGCTTGCACGCATGCAAGCAAGCATGCACACACACACACACACTCACACTCAGTGACCAGCCAAAGCAAAGGTAAACCCTTGGATGGATTAACAAGGAGAATTCTGGGTGATTGTTTTATCTGTAATCTCAGCCAGCACATATTTTTCTATCGAAATGTACCCTGCTAAAAAAAATTATTATGATGACGCTATTAGGTATTTACCGGCCTATGGATACCTATGTAAATCCTGGTTAGATCTTATTATTTTTATTTGGGAGTGCCAATAATCTAAAGTGGTGGAAATGTAAATTTCTCAACCATATTTGTATCCCGGAAGAGTAGAGGTATCCTAATGGTTTGGTGTCGAAATTCCCATAGGAGGTTCTATAATTTTTTGGGGAAAAACATAAAAAGGTTCTTCTTTAAAACCAAAGCTTTAAAATGCAAACCGTTTTCATGTGCATGATCTATTGACCTGTTTGATTAAAATTTCAAGTAATAGTTTTGATGGTGTAAAAGATGGCGACCTCATATGCAAAAAACTATCACACTTGTATAGTAGTCAGGAAACTAGTTTGAGCACATAGATGCCACTCTCCTTAACACGTGTGTGTGTCGATAGCTCAAAGAATGATGTCATAGTGTAAATTTGAATAAATGCTAACTAAGTGCTTAGACTCCATTTCCATTGCAAGTCCCTGTCAGAAGGAGGCAGGAACTTGAAACTTGCCAGGAACATAGAGGAACCCCCCCTTAACGTGTGTAAGACAGTGTGTTCATATCTCATTCCATGATGTCACACTGTCAATTACAGGGTTTTCTCTTGAGCGTAATGCACCACTTTGCCAGAATGTTGCGTGCGTGTGTGTGTGTGTGTGTGTGTGTGTGTGTGTGTGTGTGTGTGTGTGTGTGTGTGTGTGTGTGTGTGTGTGTGTGTGTGTGTGTGTGTGTGTGTGTGTGTGTGTGTGTGTGTGTGTGTGTGCCTGTGTGTGTGTGTGTGTGTGTGTGCGTTTGTGTGTGTATTCTTCGTTCATTAAGATCACTATAGATTCAATTAATTTAGCGCAGTATGATTTATTGTTTTGTACGGCTCTTATTCAAGCCAATATTAAGAGATTTTAAACCTAAGGTCAATGTATAAAACGACGCCGGGTAAATCAAGATTAGTTTCTGTATTTATTTTTCTCAGCCCTTCTTCATCTCTGGTGAAACCTAATCTGTTTCGGAATAAAATACCGGGATTAATAATCCAGCTGCAGATAACATTCATCAGCGCAAAGATTTAGGACTCAATCTCGCCTGGTTCTTTATTCCTCCATTTTTGATTATTCTGGGGGTTTTTTTCTGTTAGGAGCAGTAAGGGTATATGTTCAACAGAGTGCAGGGAAGATGGCTGGAGTATAGTTCTAATGCAATGAAATTAATATTGTTTTTTTTCTTTTGGTTGTGCTATGTGTTTTGTCATAACTATACATGTATTTTCTGTTTTATTCAATATTATGCCAAATGTCAACGCGGATTGTCTCTGAAAACACTCATCTAATGTAACTTCATTCTTCGTCTTCAGATCCAGAATTCAAAGGCCTTGGAGAGCTCCCGCCTCTGCCTTGTGAGTATCACAAACTACTGTCTGGAGCTGCAGTCAATTCTGTACCTGTATAGAGACACCTTGTAAAATGATCTATGTAGCAGTGCCCCAAAATTTATACTCATCATCATCATCATCATCATCATCATCATCATCATCATCATCATCATCAACCTTCTCCATATCATCATCATCATTCTCCTACTCCTCCTCATCATCATCATTCTCCTACTCCTCCTCCTCATCATCATCAGCATCATCATCCTCACAGTAAATCCTTTGAAAGACTTTAAAGACAAAGTCTTTTTCGCTTTTCCCTCCCCCCAGTTTGTGACTTTGACATGGTCGGTCCTGAAGGCTACGTTGAGTCGGCCGCGATATCAGCAGAGAGTCGGGCCCTGCCCACTGAGGCTGTGGACTGCAGGTGGTACATCCGTGCTCCGCCCAAAGCCAAGGTGAGGATGGGAGCTTTAAGTGTGGGAAGAGGTTGGGTCTGTTGTTGTGATGTCCGTTGTCGTTGCATCTTAATCCTGGCCGTTTGCCGTGATGTTTCTGTATTTGGTGTCTTCTGCAAAAGGCACGATGGTGCTTGAATTTTACTTGTGAAAGCATTCCTTCCTGACATATTCACACACCAATGGGGAAGTAGGCTGATGATTCTCATGCATGTTTAATTGTGAACAATATGTAAATATGGTTTCCCAGACTGGAATGTACCCATAACATCACTTGTGTCTGAAGTCCCACTGGATATTTTGGCTAGCTAAGGGTCTACCCTAGGGTCAAGCACTCACTAAAGAAGTGGGCACTTTGTTAGCCTTCGTTGTTTAACGTTAAGAAGTCCTCATCACACTCACCGACCACAAATGGCGGTCCCATGCTCTGAACAAGGAACAACACACCCATCTCATTCCTTCCCAGATCTACCTGCGTTTCCTGGAGTATGAGATGCACAACTCCAACGAGTGCAAGCGCAACTTTGTGGCCATCTACGACGGCAGCAGCTCGGTGGAGCACCTGAAAAACAAGTTCTGCTCCACGGTGGCCAACGACGTCATGCTGGTCAACTCGGTGGGAGTGGTCCGGTTGTGGGCCGACGAGGGGAGCCGCAAGAGCCGCTTCAAGATCCTCTTCACCACCTTCCACTCGCGTGAGTCGCGGTACCTTTGGCTTTGGACAGATGTCTACTTAATGACTCAATGGCTCGGACGTGATGAAAAATGATGAATGGTCAGTCCCGCAAGTTCGTAAGACAGTCCCGCGTCAAGTTCAGACCCTTTCTGACACACCTATTGGTTTTCAGCTGCTTATTGGCGCCTCCTTATTTGTATTATGTTCACATCATATTCGTATTTATATTTACATCATATTGATATTCATGAAACATCAATCTCATGCAATCAATCCTATTGCTATTGCAATAGGATTGATTGTGTAATATTGATGTTTTATGAATTTGAATCATATTCATATTGCCTTTTGAATGGCAGCTCCTTGTGAAGGAGACGCGTTCTTCTGCCACAGTAACATGTGCATCAACAACACACTGGTGTGCAACGGTATCCAGAACTGTGTCTACCCCTGGGACGAGAACCACTGTAAAGGTAACAGACAAAATCCCACTGCATCCACACCTCTCTAAATGCTTTTGTTTTACTACAGTCGATTACATCTCATGTGGACATAGATTTTTTTCGCCTTGCAAGGTTGACAACGCCGTCTAAACATTTACTGTATATTTAATGAAGCTATAGCTATTTCACTTTTTTTCTTTATATATATATATATATATATATATATATATATATATATATATATATATATATATATATATATATATATATATATATATATATATATTATATATATATATATACTGGATATATACTGTATGTGTATATATATATATATATATTATTATATATATATATATATATATATATATATATTATATATATATATATATATATATATAATTATATGTATACTGTATATATAGACAGATCGACAGACAGACCGAGGGGAAATGAAGGTGTTAGGGCATTCAGGTTGACTTCCTCGTTATACATATCATGAGAAAAGTGTTTAGCCTGTTGGATATGTCATTCACATGATTGGGTCAGCGTTGCTTCTGTCCTCCTCTTATCAGAGAAGAGAGTATCGAGTATCCTGGACACCCTGGATCACACAAACCTGACCATCATCGGAGTGACCATTATCGGAGTGATCATCCTGCTGGTCATCTCTGTCATCATCCAGATCAAACAGCCGCGCAAGAAATACATCATCCGCAGGTTGGGCTTCTTTTCAACGACTTGGGAGTCAGGGTTCAAGTACTTGCGATTTGTTGTTTTTCTTTTGTTGCTGAAATTGCCGAATTATACCCCAAAAAATGATTATTCTATACCCGAAAATAATTATTATTCTGAGCAGCTGCTTGTACAAATAAACGCTCTTAACAAAACGTGAGAACAAAAATAACCCTTCTTGATTAAACATTAACGTTTAAAGTACAAGTCAACCCTGTTATTTTTACTAGTATAGTTTTACAAATTAGAAAAACAAGAAGATTACGATTTGCCCTTTTTTGCACACATTCAAACATTCAAATTGTATGGACGATTCAAATTCCCAGCGGGCCTCTGTATGAACGTGTGACCCTACTGAAGCATGTGTGCTTTGTGCTCTCCTCTCCTCCCTCCAGAGATGACTTCGACCCCGCCTTGCTCCACCCGGGGTTCGAGCCGCCGCACTATGAGCTCTGCACGCTGCGCCGCGCCCCGTCCCGTGAGCTCAGCGACGCCGACGCTGCCGCCGACTACGACCGCTTCCACAAGCTGCTCCGTTCGTCCTCCCGCTGCATCCGCGACCACCACTGTGGCTCGCAGCAAGGCAGCGTGCACGGGAGCGTGCACGGGAGCGTGCACGGAAGCATGCACGGAAGCCGCAGCAACCTGAGCCTGCGGGATGGCTCTGCCGCCATCTTGACCGATGGAGGCGGGCCTCTCGGTCTGGCTCCGCCCCCTCCTCCTCCTCCACCACCACCGCCTCTGCCGTTACCCCCGGCGATGCTGTTGGCCCAGCAGTCGCCGCGCAACGGCATGTTGCGCCACACCGCGCCGGTGGGCCGACGCAGCGTCATGGTGATGAACCACGAGGACGAGGACGAGGATGAGGAAGAGGACGAGGAAGAGGAGGAGGAGCTGATGATGGAGGACGACGGTGTGCATCACAGAGCGCCGCATCACCACCTCCACCACCAGCACCATCACCCCGGGCAGCAGTACCACCACCAGGGCTTCTTCCCCGGCATGGAGCAGAGCCACGCCCCGCACCACGGAATGTCCAACGACTACTAGATGGAGGTGGTGGAGGAGAAGGAGGTGTTGGAGGAGGAGGAGGAGATGGAGGTGGTGGAGGAGAAGGAGGTGGTGGAGGAGGAGGTGGAGGTGGAGGAGGAGATGGAGGTGGTGGAGGAGAAGGAGGTGGTGGAGGAGGAGGAGATGGAGGTGGTGGAGGAGAAGGAGGTGGTGGAGTAGGAGAAGGGGGAAGGGGATGAGGAGGAGGTTGAAAAGGAGGAGGAAAAAATACGTATCTGATTCCTAACATAGACACAGGCTGGTGTCTATGTTTTGCTTTAAAGGAGGAAGTGTGTTCTTGAAAATGATTTTGATCTTCTGTTCTGGCTCGGTTCTAATGAGAAGCTGGTGGTGATAACTGCAACCGAAAACAAACCTCCCTGGTGGTAGTGAGGTTATTAAGTGTGTCGTTATATCTGAGGTTGCCCACCAAACATGTACATACATTGCATATGGTTCTGTCAACTTCCTCTGCTGTTATTTTAAAATATATGTTTCCCCCTTTTTTTCTTTAAAAAGAAATGACTGAATGAATGATACGGACAGCTATCCATGTGACCCTGGGTAACACTTATACTATTTATGTATGCATAAATACACATAGAGAAGGAAAATTAGAGCATAAAAGCAATTCTGATGTCTACAGCTTTGTCTCGGTTCCCTAAATTAAAAATCCTATGCACAACAAGGCAATAACTGACATTTTGTTTAAAAATGCAGAGCCATCTATCTGTCTCCTAAGCATAGATAACAAGTTAATTTCTGAGGGACAGGGAAGGAAGGTGTAATCGTTTTTGTAATTTCACTTTCTGTATTTGTTGGTGTTTTAAACTTTTTTAAGTGGGTGAACCAATCTTATATATTTTGTACAATTTACTGTATCCTCCTTTCTAGATTTTCTGCAATAAATGGTTACGTCTTCCATATATCCATGAAACTTTTTTTCTTTACGTAGAGGATTATTATAGGAACCTAAAGAGGGATCACTGTAAATTGTACTGTAGCCACTCGGACAAATAACAGAGACGCACACCATCCTGTAGTCCCATTCGAAATACGGAGCGCCAGCTTGCCATAATCATGCAATGTTAATTGCATAGCTGGTTAAATATGAATTTATAAACAACCAATACAACTTTGCATTGTGGTATTTAACAATGCCTAGTTAGGCTAAATAGTTTAACCTTTACGACGGTAAAGTAATTAATTCAGTAACGCGATGTCTGAGGAACAAATCCTTCTAGAAACTGCAGTCACGCAGGGCAAAGGTAACCAGAGCACAGCTAAAAAGCGAATTGGACTCATTGCAACGGGGATTATTGGAGGTTCTCTGGTTGCTCTGTACGCCGTCACAGCGCCGTTTGTGACACCTGCTCTGAGGAAGATCTGCCTTCCGTTCGTCCCTGCGACCACAACCCAAGTTGAAAACGTTCTCAAGGTGCTTCGGACGAGGTCGGGGACCTTGGTGGACATCGGAAGTGGTGATGGAAGGATCGTACGTACGATTCTGTACATTGATAAAAAAAATTATACCAATAACTAGTGTCAGATCGGTGTATCCTAAAATCTACCCGTGCGTAACCAAAGGATAGATGCTCGTCACTGGAGAGGTGCACTTTACGGTTCTCACCTTTGCTTCTGCACACTTTTCGATTATATTGTGATGTCGTATAGGATATTTGTGATTACTCGCACAAACTAATTCTCGGCCTACTTAGAAAAAAAGAAAGGCACCAAATAGACCTCAAACTCAGGCAAGTAATAGGTGAATAGAGTAACCATGAAACGTCACCATCCTTTCAACTATCACTAGTTTGCACATTAATGAAACAATTTCCAACTATCGCTCAAACCTACTTAGAAAGATGTTTGGAAGGTTTGGAACTAGATAATATAGTTACAACAGGAAAGCATTAAGTTCAGTCAGTGTTGTCCACCTAACAAGTTGTATGTGTTCCAGGTGATTGCCGCAGCCAAGCGGGGCTTCCATGCGTCAGGCTTTGAGCTGAACCCTTGGCTGGTGTGGTACTCCCGCTACAGGGCTTGGAGAGAGGGAGTCCACCACTCCACGTCCTTCCACATCTCAGACCTCTGGAAGGTGAGTTCCTCACAGACAACAGGGCTTCATGTGTAAGGTGGAGCATCCATTGGTTTTGGCATAGGATTGTGAAAATGTACATTTGTTTGGACACGTTTTTTTTATAGTCAATCACGTTGTAGAAAGAGGAAACTGGAACGCGATGTGCCGAAAGGATGAGATAATGATGAGATAATTCATTGTGTTCTGTTTTCTGTCCTAGGTGAGTTTTGCGCAGTATTCAAATGTTGTGATTTTCGGAGTACCTCAGATGGTAAGTCTTCTCAGACATTTCACTATCAAGTGTCCTTATATCCTGCATAAAATGTTTGAAAAGGTTACTAACAACGTAACTAACATTAGTTATACAGTAATGCCATGCATTTTACCATCCCGCAGAGGCATGTTTAGAGGACACAATCTTGCAGCATGAATGACATTGAAATCCTAAAATGGATACTATATATCTATATAACCTACACAATATAATATACTGAAATCCTCACATTAAATAACTTTCTTTCTTACAGATGGACCAGCTAGAGCTGAAGCTGAGCGCAGACCTCCAGAGTACAGCGATGGTGGTGGCGTGCAGATTCCCGTTCCCCAGTTGGGTGCCTGACCAAATGGCCGGGGAGGGCATAGACACTGTTTGGGTCTATGATGCCAAGACCTTTAAAACCCCACTACAAGGTCAAACAAGAGAAACCGAAGACAAACTGACTTCCACATCGTAGATGCAAATAGCCACTGTACAAAGGGAAAATACATTTGACCATTTTTGGAAGCAGTGAAACTGATATGTGTTTCAAAACTCAACATTTCTGTAGGTATGTTTTAAATAAAGTTTTCAACCACTTTTGTCCAAGTTTATGACCGTTCCTCTACCACCACCTAGCCGTCGAACTGTGTACTACAACCACATGCAACCTACTTGCATGCAATGTCTGCTATGGCCTGAGCGATACCTGATAACTATTGAGCGTTGCGCTCAGGGAAGAATCGCTATAAACGACGTTATCTTCACTTTGTACAGAAAAACCTCTCACGCCTCGTCGAATAGGGATCCAAACAAAAGCCTAAAGATGTCTTTACCTATCAGATAGCGGCGACCCTCTACGGATCGACTGGTTAGCCGGATCTCTGTAGCAGTCTGCTGCCTGCAGCAAGTCAAGATGGACACCTCTGAAGAAGGTAGCTTTAGCTTCACTAACATTATACTCGAGTCAAATGAGCTGGCTTATATGGCCCTATCGCACTGACTGCCCCTTCAAACTAGTAGTAGTTTCTGACTCGTTATGTCCAACTCTGTAGCTTCCTGTAGCTTTAGCTCAGGTCGGCCTTGCACTCGGCTGGACCACGGTCTTTGGTCGGCTAACAAGCGAGTAACTCGATCTTTACACAACTAGAGTAAAACACGTTTACTAAAAGCTGTTAACGCGTTAAACATGTTTTGCTTCAGCTAAGCCAGCATTAGCTGCTAAAAGGGAGTGTCTTTGCACTGGTGTGAATGGTTAAACAAAAACGTATTTCGTTGAGGGTTGGTTATTCTAAAGTTTAGGCAAAGGTGGAGGCTAATTTGGGTCTATCGTTTTTGCAAGGGTCCGGCCAACGGTACGCAATGGTGGCATGTATTTTATTTACGTGGTAGGCTACTGTCAAGCACTTTCCATACACAGATGGACTTCCCACTAGAATAAAATACACTCTTTGTACAGGTTTGACTTGGTGGGTTACACATGGTTATGCCTTAACTAATGCATTATAATATCCGATGATTCCGAGGCAGCAGCTGATATTATTTTTAAAACCCTTCCAAAAGCAACATTTGGCTTGAAATTAAAGCTGCTGTCGGTAATATTTTTTTCTAAATTGTTGGCTCCAAAACATATCTTGACGTTACATTGACCAACACTCTGCTGTTAGTAAGTATCATTCACAATCAAGTCAGCATTGCAGAGTTATTCTGTTGTTTTACCCATAATTATCCAGTTAATTGACAGCATGCTCTTTCTCTTTGAGCTTCTTTGGTTAGGAGTGCTCTTCCTGTGAAACTATCTCTGCACTTCTGATAGACAATGGGGCAACATTTAAAAAGCATAATTGGGTAATACTCATACAAGCTTTAGGTACCTCTATTTCTATTCGATTGTTAGGTCATGGGCAAAAAATACATTGGTACCCAGAAATTAAAATTTCAGGGGTTCATGAAATCAAAGGTTGACTGACTGGTCAAAGTATGCACAAATACACATATAAGAATTACAGTGGCAACATGACAGGTCATCTCAATGTAGTGAAACCTGACCAAGCTATTAAAAGAAGGGAGGCACAAACACGATGCATGAATAGCAACTAAATCGGTCCCTGTGTCTTTGCAGACATTTGTCGGGTATGTCGCTCCGAGGGGACCTACGACAAGCCCCTCTACCACCCGTGTGTCTGCACCGGCAGCATCAAGTTCATTCACCAGGAATGGTATGTGACCGTCATTCCGGGCTGCACCGCTTTCCAATGTGTCTTGATTCACATATTGCACTTCCCTTGTTGATCAACTCACCAAGGGTAGTGGATACCACACTTCATCATGTATATTCATATATATATATATATTTTATTTTTATGTTTTTACAGTCTGCTACTGTGGCTTAAACACAGCCAAAAAGAATACTGTGAATTATGCAAACACCGGTTTGCATTTACACCAAGTAAGTAGCAATGTTCCTCAACCCCCGTGAAAAACGCAGATGAGTCTTACATGTGACATGCATAGATATAAACCCCTCCCCTTCTCCCCGTTTCCAAGTTTATTCCCCAGATATGCCCTCGCGACTGCCAGTCCAGGACATCTTTGCAGGGCTGGTGACCAGTGTGGGGACAGCCATCCGGTACTGGTTCCACTACACGCTGGTAGCCTTTGCTTGGCTGGGCGTGGTGCCGCTTACTGCATGTAGGTCCTAACTGGTTGCAGTGTTGGTCTGACATTTTCATCATAGGAACTACAAATGTGCAGGACGATTGTTCCGACTGTTCTGTATGTGTTGTATGTGAATTTGAGTAATATGGTTGTAATTGTGCATTAACTTTCTTCATCACCCAACAGGTCGTATCTACAAGTGCTTATTTACGGGCTCCGTGAGCTCGCTCCTCACCCTGCCACTAGACATGCTCTCGACGTAAGCTAGCACTCATCTCTCACCTCTACTACACACACGCTCACTGTAACCGTGGCTACACGTTCTTTCTCTTCTGGTGACTGCACATGCATCATGCACATGCTGTAGGATTAATTCAAACTTTATTGAGATAATTGCTCCATCAACCTTCTCCCTCTACTTTCTCGTTCTCCTTCCATCCTCCTTTCACTCTTCCTCCCCACCCTCCTTCCACCCCCAGGGAGAACCTGCTGGCTGACTGCCTGCAGGGCTGCTTTGTGGTCACGTGCACCCTGTGTGCCTTCATCAGTCTGGTGTGGCTCAGGGAGCAGATCGTGCACGGCGGGCCACCCAACTGGCTGGAGCACAACCACCAGCCCCCGGCCCCCCACCAGCCTGACCAAGCGGAGCGCAACGAGGTCAGCAGCATCGCCCCCTGCCAAATCCAAACATGGGTTCCCCGTTGGTCGCAGCCGTCGCTTTTCAGCAGTTCATTCGAATGATTTTGCAGCATCTTTCACCCACGGATATGTTTGTTTTTTCAACATATTTTCAATGGGTTGTGCCTCCAAAGGAAGCACCAGTGGACCTCGCTGTAGCTCCAGAGGGCCCGGTTCTGGAGCCAGCCGATGCCGGAGAGGAGGCCGAGCTGGACGAGGAGGAAGAGGAAGATGACGACGAAGAGGGCGAAGAAGAGGAGGAGGAGGAGGAGGAAGAGGAGGGGCAGCAGGAGGAAGCCGCCGATGGCAACAATGGAGGCCAAGGTGAGGGGGTGTTCCCGAGGTCAAACGATCGAAGTGCAGGGTCGACCGGGGTTACTAAAGGCTTTCTCCTTATCTTATCGCCATTTCTTTTTGATGGTTAGGTACGTTACAATACAGTGGTAGAGCAGGAAAGCCACGTCCTACACAAAATGGAAGCATGGAAACTACATGGCATTAAACAGGAGAAAGCCAACTTCCAATAACAATAAAAAAATCATACAAAAGTAAGTGGGACACCTATTTATTCTTGTGTGTCTGGTGGTGGGCAGAAGACCTGAACTGGAACGCTCTGGAATGGGACCGCGCTGCCGAGGAGCTGACCTGGGAGAGGGTGAGAGATGCCGTTTCAACCAGTTGTCCATGTTCATTTGGGGGACAATTTAAGCTGGAGCTTTTTACAATACCACGAGTGTGTACATCTCTAATCAAGGGGGTGCCCCAGGGTATTGAAACCCCTAACCCTGGCAGTGCTGATGCTCACGCTTGAAGGACGCTGATGGGAATCAACTGACATTTCATTTTCTCCTGCTTTGTAGATGCTCGGTCTGGATGGCTCGCTCGTCTTCCTGGTAAGTGTGTGTGCACCTACACATGCGCTCACACTCACATCTCGCACTCACAATCAGTAAGCTTTATTGCAGTGTCAGTGATGTGAGTATTTGTTTAAAAATAATCAAAAACAAAACACAACTGTAAATGCAATCACATAAAGAATCACATAATAAAATATACAAAATACAATTGAAGGGAAAAGGGTTAAAATTGACTCACTGATTAACAGACGCACACACACACACCGCAATGCAATGTTATGAATGATATGGATGTGTGGTTCTCTGTGTGTCCCTCCAGGAGCATGTGTTCTGGGTGGTGTCTCTGAACACCCTGTTCATCCTGGTGTTTGGTGAGTTCCCACCAGACACGCACTGTAGGTCCCAAAAGCAGGAGACCCATTCAGACTCCATTTGAATCCTAGCTTCGTAAGACTTGATACTAAGAGACTTCTTCATTCCTCTTTGTGCATGTGCAACTATTGGGCAGAATTGCTTTTGGAAATGACTCTTTAGCAGTAACTTTTCTACAAAAGACTCTTTACCGGATTACATGATGCTTTACTAAACCTAATACTACGGATGTGTATCTAAAATACGTGAGGGAAGACACATTAAGGGAAGTCCGGCCTCTGTACGTGTCATTCAGTGAGAGGCTCAGGCAAGAAAATACCTTTTTAGAAGGTCTTGACTGAGGTGAAGATGAGTAGGTGTGACCAGGTACCAGCGTTAACCTGCCCTCCCTCGCCCCCACAGCGTTCTGCCCCTACCACATCGGCCACTTCTCCGTGGTAGGCCTCGGCTTGGAAGAAAACGTAAGGACTTGAAACTGAGTAATAGGAGAAATTATGTGACGCATGTAAAAATTAGAACTGGCAGGTACTGCTACTGACATTGTGTACATTGTAAGATATTCTAAATATTCTAAATCGGTATGATGGTTTGTTTTTTTAATGATGGTTAGGGTGAATAATGGAATTTTAGTGTTTGATAAATGTACCCTTATTACTAAGTGTTACAAAGTGATATAATAGATATTATACATTTTCAGATATTAAGTACATTTCCTGAAGAAGCTCTGTTGTGATCGGACGTGGATATATTTTTGTATTTTCTCGTGTGTGTTGTGGATGATGTCGCAGGTTAAAGATTCCCACTTCGATGGCCTTCTCACCACCATACTGGGCTACATCCTCTTGGCCGCCGCACTCATAGTCTGTCATGTATCCTGGAAGTGAACCGGAGCAAAGCGGCGCGTGCACAGAGTGTGTGCCCTGTACGCCTGTGTAGAGGCCGGCGTGCAAGTTGTTGAGTGAAATAATGAGTTAACTCGTTTGTTTTGTTTGTTGGTTAGTTGGCTCGCTGTTGTCCTTGCAGAGCCAGCCTTTCCGTAACCATGGTGACACGGTGCTGATCAACGGTAGAGGCTGAGACTAGCTAGCTATCTAGTTTGGAGTGTTTTTCTTTCTTCGTCTGAACTGCCGTACCCTACTAACTTCCATAACTAGGTTTCTGTCTATGGTATATAGTGACAGAACTAATGTCTCAGTAAGTACAGCGTGAGAGTTGGAGTTGCGGTTTTGGAATTGGTTTCTAGTTTTGACGTGAAGAAGAGGGTTCCACGACTGTGTGTTTGGGGTCCTTAACGTCGGGTCTCCCAGACGCTGGCCTCCCTGGTGAGGTTCCAGAAGTCCAGACGGCTCCTGGGAGTCTGTTACATCGTCGTCAAGGTAACTGGCAGCCCCTCGATCGACGCGGAGCATGCTCTGAATGCAGATTCTGCCTCTTGGAGGGCGAGACTTGCTCTTCTGCAGTCAGATTAACAATAAATATTGTTCTGCTTTTTTTTCCCCAGGTCTCCTTGCTGGTTGTCATGGAGATAGGATTGTTCCCCATGATTTGCGGCTGGTGGCTGGACATCTGCTCATTGGTTTGTCAATCACACTAAAACTGTAACTCCTCCCATTTGACACACACTGTGTGAAATATAGGTTCACATATTCAATAAATGGTTGAACGGTTAAATGAATGCAGGCAGGTCATTAGTGGTTTGAGTGTTTTTAACCCCACCAAAAGGGTCACGGTACAAATCCTACCAGGCCGCAGTATTTTTGGATGAAAGTATGTTAAATGACTAAATATATAATTTGTATTAAATGCAAAAATCCTGTATTTGAAAAGCAATGTGTGTGCCCTTTACGTGTTGCAGGAGATGTTTGATGCCACTCTAAAGGACCGCCTGCAGAGTTTTGACTCCGCCCCCGGCACCACCATGTTCCTCCATTGGCTGGTGGGCATGGTCTACGTCTTCTACTTCGCCTCTTTCATCCTGCTCCTCAGAGAGGTATGCTGTGTGCATGTGTCTTTGGTGTCGATTCTGGGGTTCCTAGTGCGTTTGACTCCGGGCCAAAAGTTTCTGGGATCAAACCCCCAATGTCTACCGGTAGGTATCAGTGAGCAAGGTGACCCATCTCATTTAGGACCTGGATCTGAAATCCCTTTTAGACACGTAAGGGGGTGTGTGTGTGTGTGTGTGTGTGTGTGTGTGTGTGTGTGTGTGTGTGTGTGTGTGTGTGTGTGTGTGTGTGTGTGTGTGTGTGTGTGTGTGTGTGTGTGTGTGTGTGTGTGTGTGTGTGTGTAGGTGCTCCGACCTGGCGTTCTGTGGTTCCTGAGGAACCTGAATGACCCGGACTTCAACCCGGTCCAGGAGATGATCCACCTGCCCGTGTACCGTCACCTGCGAAGGTTCATCCTCTCCCTGGTCAGTCAGCCCCTGGGTCTCCACCACGATAGTCCAGAACTAGTTTGACCTCCTGTCACACTGCATGTAGGCCGTTTCCAGGCCCTTATGTTAAAATACCCATCGGTAATTTATTTTTGAACTGTGAAATATTTCTAAAAGGAATTAAAGTCCCAGGAAAAGAAAGTCCATTAAAGAGAATATTGGTAATACATAAAATGGTCATGAATAAAACCATGTCTTTCACAAACAAAAGACAGAAAACTTGAATATTTACTTAACCCATAGTTGGAATCAGAGTTTTTTTATGGTGCATGCCATTCTTGTTGCGTTATTACTCTATTTATCGTGTGTGTGTGTGTGTGTGTGTGTGTGTGTGTGTGTGTGTGTGTGTGTGTGTGTGTGTGTGTGTGTGTGTGTGTGTGTGTGTGTGTGTGTGTGTGTGTGTGTGTGTGTGTCCCCTCCCCAGGTGGTGTTTGGCTCCATAGTACTACTGATGCTGTGGCTTCCAATCAGAATCATCAAACTCATCCTTCCTACCTTCCTGCCCTACAACGTCATGCTCTACAGGTTAATGACCACTTATTTCCCTTTCAGTTATGCACGTGAAGGTTGATTAAAAGGGGACCTAGCATCCTAGTCTGTGCCCTCTTCAATACGAAAACCTCTAAGCCAATCACCTGGAAGACAACTGATGGAGATCCTATTGGCCCAATCAGCTCACTGTACACACTGTACAACCTCAACAACTGCCAGTGTCTAAAAAAGGGTGTGTCGGTGTCACTTTAGAAAAAGAAATTTGCGAAATGACTATATTGTAAAAACTAAATCAGAACTCCGACCTTCTATGAAAAATATAAAAATCGATGCATAATGACAAAGTGATGAGTCCTCCTTATGGTTGCCCCTCACCAAAGCCACGCCCCCTGACGGTGTGTTTGCCCCGCCCCCTGTCTCCTTAGCGACGCCCCGGTCAGCGAGCTGTCCCTGGAGCTCCTCCTCCTGCAGGTGGTGCTGCCGGCCCTCCTGGAGCAGGGCCACACCCGGCAGTGGCTCAAACGGCTGGTCCACGCATGGACCTTCACCGCCGGCTACGTGCTGTAAGCCGGGACCCTCCACTCGAGCACACACGCACCACACACCACACACGCAAACAACAGTGGCTCACACACGGCCACAGCGCACACACGCAATGGACACTTCACCGCCCGGCTACGTGCTGTAAGCCGCGGACACACACACAGTCTCACACACAGTCTCACACACACACTCACACAGTCTCACACACACACACACACACACACACACACACACACACACACACACACACACACACACACCACACACCACACACACACACTCACACACACACACACACACACACACACACACACACACACACACACACACACACACACACACACACACACACACACACACACACTGGGTCCTCCACTAAGGTGTCCCAGGATGTGGTAAGCTGCCCCTGTTCCACTGCCTCCCTGTCTGGCACGATTCCTCTCAAGTGGACCAGCCTAATCAATACATGCCCTTCCCCCCCCCCCCAGGGACCTCCACTCCTACCTGCTGGGGGAGTACGAGGAGGAGGACGAGAGGCAGGCCCACGACCACGAGAGGATGGGCGGGCTGCGGGAGGGGCTCCACGCCCTCCACCAGGCCCTGCTGCATCAGGGCGGGCCCCTGGGCTTCCAGCCCTACTACCGACCAATCCACTTCCCCCTCAAGGTGGGCGCCGGCCAATCACGTCATCGGGGGACGGGGGTGGCGTCTGTAGTGTAAACCGAGTGGGAGGAGCTATGGAAACAAACGTTTTTTAAAAAGGGAAAGAAAATGCTCGCCTGGTTTTAGTGAGTGAACTTCAATCAGCCGGACCCCACAATTGTTGATGTTGAAAAGGAGAGATAGTGTGTGTGTGTGTGTGTGTGTGTGTGTCTGTGTCTGTGTCTGTGTGTGTGTGTGTGTGTGTGTGTGTGTGTGTGTGTGTGTGTGTGTGTGTGTGTTCCAAGCAGATCGTTCTTCTGGTGGTCTTCATGTGTGTGACCCTCTTACTGGCCAGCCTGACGTGTCTTACTCTACCAGGTGAGTTGAAACACACACACACACACACACACACAGTCTTTTTTTCTCTTGCCCTATTCTCCCATTTCCTCTCTTCCCCTCGGCTTCTATTCTACCATTTCAATTCCTTCTCTCGTTTTTTTTATTCTATTTCTCCATCCTAAAACGACCTGCGCTCCCAGAAATTCCCTGTCTTGGTTTTAGCAAGCACTCTCTTATCCTCTTTCGGGGCGGATCACGCAGAACAGTGTCCTCGGAAAAGTGACCCTCGTTTTGGGAGCGTTGGTGTCTGTGTCTCTGGCGTCGCCCAAGACACTGCCTATTAGCCACCCCCCCCCCCCCCACACCACTCCCGTCTCTCCCCAGTGCTGGTGGGCCGCTGGCTGATGTCCCTGTGGATGGGCGTGGCCACGGTGCACGAGCTGTACACGGCTGCGGGGGGGCTGTACGTGTGCTGGCTGGCGGTGCGCGGCATCACCATCCTGCTGGCCTGGATGCCCCAGGGGCCCGGGGCCATCCTGCAGAAGGTGCAGGAGTGGACCCTCATGGTGACCAATGGACACACACACACACACACACACACACACACACACACACACACACACACACACACACACACACACACACACACACACACACACACACACACACACACACACACACACACATCCCTTCATATGCACAAAAACGCACATCACACATATGTACATGCGAACAAAGGTCATCGGGTGTTGTGCTATGGCCCTTAAGTGCACGAGGCGGTATTCACTGTAAAATATGTATTTCAGGAGGAAATAGAACGTCCCATTTTGCCGTGTGTTGCTTTTTTCACTCTGACCCTGTATCATCCACAACCACGATCTCACAGCTCCTCCTTTTGGTACCCAGAGTAGATAAAGTAGCCCTCATAATTGCAAAGCTGTCTACTATTCTCTTTGGGTGTTCTATTTTCGGTGGCGATGAAGATGTTGATCCCTGAGTGTTTGTGTGTGCTGCTCCGTGAACAGATCGTGAAGACGGTGGTGGTGGCGGCCATGCTGGCCGGGCTGATCCCCCTGCTGCTGGGCCTGCTGTTTGAGCTGGTGGTGGTGGCCCCCCTCCGAGTCCCCCTGGCCCAGACGCCTCTCTTCTACCCCTGGCAGGTAACCTCAGCCTCAGGCCCTGGGCCTCTGGGTGTCTCTCCGAGCAGACTGTAGCCTCGCTCCCAGGGTTTATAACTGGGTAACCAGGAAGTAAGAGACTGTGGACTGTTAACTGGTCTACAGCTCATAGGAAGTCAGAGACCAGGGACATTCTGTTGCCAGGATAATGCTATAATTCATGACCCTCTCTCAGCCCTCTCTTCTTCTATATATTCAGTTATTATAATATCTTAAATTCAAGTCCAAGAAGGTTCTGGGAAGACTGGAAAAAGAATGGCTGCTTCTCAGAGAAGGATTTGCCCAAACCTATTTTTGTCTGGAAAATAGTTATTTGTTTAATAGCTATTGTTTTGTCACCCATGAGACCTGATGAAGTGGTGATGTTGACCTGTTTGGACACTCTTTGTTGTGTGATGTTTCTGTGACAGGACTGGGCCCTGGGTGTGCTCCATGCCAAAATAATCGCTGCCATTACACTCATGGGCCCCCAGTGGTGGCTCAAAACTGTTATCGAGCAGGTCGGTATCCATATTTCACAATAAGAGCGTTTCCAATGCCTCTGGCCAACTAAGCGTTTTATTTCGACGATACCATGTGTCAGTAACAATATAACATAACATCTCTTTAACGATTCAAGCCTACCAGCGTAGATGGCATTTCTTTTTGTTCAAATATTACCGGGTTATAGACACCGATTTTCCAATTGGAATGGATTACTATGAATCCCAAATTTTACACCTGTTGGTTTTTACTCTTCCTTCTCGCAGGTCTACGCCAACGGTGTGCGTAACATTGACCTGAACTTCATCGTGCGGCGGCTGGCAGCTCCGGTCATCTGTGTGCTGCTGCTGTCCCTGTGCCTGCCGTACACCGTCTCCAGAGGCATCGTGCCGCTAGTGGGTCAGTTCCACACCGGATGTGCACGGAGCAGCATCATGTGTTTCACGAGTTCAACATGGGCGGGAGTTACAAAGTGCACGGTTTAGGAACTGACTACGGTTCATTTAACCGATTTTCTTCCATCTACACATCCATCCATCCCAATTAGCAAACAGTGGCTCTCTTTCCATCAGATATGACAGGAACGTTTCCAGGGTCAGTGTTTCTAGTTTAAGATGGCCTCTCTACATTCCTTATTGACTGTGCGTGTGTGTGTGTGTGTGTGTGTGTGTGTGTGTGTGTGTGTGTGTGTGTGTGTGTGTGTGTGTGTGTGTGTGTGTGTGTGTGTGTGTGTGTGTGTGTGTGTGTGTGTGTGTGTGTGTGTGTCTCCCCGTCCGCCAGGCGTGGAGCCAGACATGCAGGTTCTTGTGGAGAGGAGGATTTACCCCTTTCTGCTGATGGCCGTGGGGCTGCTGGCCGTGCTCTGCTTCCAGCTGCGCCAGTTCAAGCGCCTCTACGAGCACATCAAGAATGACAAGTCAGTAGTAGTACATAGTAGTAGTAGAGCAGTAGGTTGGATTCTATAGCAGTGGGGTATATTAGAGCAGTCCGGTATATCCTACATCAATGGGGTACATTCTAGAGCAGTGGGGTATGTTCTAGAGAAGTAGGATATGTTCTAGAATCTATAGAGTTGTAGGGTATGTTCTAGAGCAGTAGGGTATGTTCTAGAGCAGTAGGATATGTTCTATAGAGTTGTAGGGTATATTCTAGAGCAGTGGGGTATGTTCTAGAGCAGTGGGGTATGATCTAGAGCAGTGGGGTATGTTCCAGAGCAGTGGGGTATGTTCCAGAGCAGTGGGGTATGTTCCAGAGCAGTGGGGTATGTTCCAGAGCAGTGGGGTATGTTCCAGAGCAGTGGGGTATGTTCCAGAGCAGTGGGGTATGTTCCAGAGCAGTGGGGTATGTTCTAGAGCCGTACGGTATGTTCTTGAGTAATTTGGTACGTTCTTCATTAGTGAGGTATACTTTTATAACCGTTGGTTATACCCTGTGGGTGTGGGTAATAATTCTAAAACATTGGGGTATATTTGAGAAAAGTGGGACGTAGTCTAGAATAGTGAGGTATTCTAGAACCGTGGGTGTATATTAATATGAACCCACCACCTGCTCCCCCCTCCCCCGTGTGTCCTGCAGGTATCTGGTTGGCCAGCGGCTGGTGAACTACGAGCGCAAGGCGGCCCAGTGCCCCGCCCCCGCCCCCCCCCTAGCCGCGTAGGGCTTTTATTTTGAAAGGCTCTCCAGCTGACACCAAGACCCCCCCCACTGCAGGGGAGGGTGGTCTCTGACATTTCACACGGTTTGAAGGAAGGATACGTGAACATTTCTGCTAATGCGGCGGGAAAACGGCAAGTGTGTTTGTACGCCACCTTTAGCAATGTCTCATCGGTATAGTGAAAAATGGCAAAACAAAAGCTGTAATATGCAGATGGTGAGACATTTAGCATGAGGCAGTTTTATTTTTTACATATTTATTCGATGAATTTGTTTTGATTTGATTGTTTTTTTTAAACTAGATTTCAGTAGTGCGTGTTTGGACCAAGATGATAGAGGCTCCAAAAACTATAATTTTAACAACTACTACCATAAAGTTTGTTATTTTTAGCCAATTTTTGTATACTTTATGTTTAAAAACATTTCTGTGTGTAATCACAAAGTAGATGTTATAACTGCAGGTGGATTCATGCTGATGAATACATTTCTAAACAGGCAGAGGACTAACTTTAAAAGCTTTTAAGTTAACTCTCAGAAGTGACATTCACTCAAGTACTGCAGACGGTCTATCACTCTGAACATTTCTAAAATGTGCATATTAGCATTTAGAATGAAGGGCAAAAAAGGGTGTGGCCATGATTTTTACATTTTCCATAAATTTTGTGTTATAGACATATTAAAAACATTTCGTTCTTTCAAAACCAGTTTAAGTTTAACAAGCCCAGTAAGGAGTGGAATTAAAAGACATTTGGACAAAATGGAAACCAGGGACGACAACGACAGGAGCAGAATCACACTGGACGGCCACCGTCCCTCGTTCCAGCCGGGACTCGACCACCACTGGGCGAGACTCGAACCCACGCCCTCGGCTCTAAGTAGGAACAAACCTAGGGGGAGGTTCATCGTGTGATCGAGGCTCTGGTTGGAACCACTGCCCGGTGGCTAATGTGTGAATGCTCTGCAACACTGAAAAAGTTTCTTAATAGTTTGTAGGTTATTTGTTTGCATCTCAGGGAAGAACCGGTGCAGCAGTAGGGGCTGAATGTTGCACCCTTTGTGCCTATATTTCGAGTATTACTAGAACCATGTTCTTGGGTGGACAACGTAGGACCCTTTTTCGACTTGTGTGTGTTTTGCACTTTATGCTTTTTTCTTTTTCTTCTGATTATAAGGTCAAAATCCCCTCTCCCCCCTCAACCCATCATAACGAAATATTGTAATGTCAGTATTCTACTGTGGTGAGTCAATTGTTAGGTTTTATGCTTAAAATCATTAATAAGAAGCATGGTTGATATAAAAAAAATGCTAAAGCAATTGTTTGGTGAATCTTTGTGTGTGTGTGGGCATCAGTGATTAAGTGGTGGAAAACCCACATTTCAACTTTATATCTATAGTTTATAGTACTGATCTGCATAAAGTGTTTTACAATTGAAGGGAAATATTCAAAGAAACGGTTGGTTGACTCGATGCTTGTTCAACAACGTAGACTTACACTAACTTGTTGACTAAGAAAAATCGATTGGTGAACATGTCAAAAACAAATCTGATATATTTAATCTGGTTGACATCTTTTTGTATTTCAATTCTCTTCACTGCCTCAATCGGTTTCATCCGTTTTCCATTAATTAGTATACTTTCATATTTTTCTACATTATTAACGCAATGCTCTTGAATCTTAAGGTTGAATTGTGGATGCCGAAAGTTACGCTATTTTTTTTTTCAAAACTTGACAGCTCCAGACGGAGTTCACACATAATCTGGTCTTCATAAACCATCAAATAAAAATGATTTAGGTCTAATCATTTTCACAAGTCACTTTCTTAAAGTGTTTAGCAAAAGATATTAGATGTAAAACTAGGCCTACCGTGATGTTACCTAAAAGACACTTCTTCTCTACAGGCTGTTCACCTATCAAAGTGTTTCACCGGATCCAGCATTTGTTAAATTGATCAATTCAATTTTATTTGTAGAGCCCTTAATCACCATTACAATCTCAAAGGGCTTAACAGGCCAAATATGTATGACACCTCCCTTTACCCAAGCCCCCTTGAAATAAGCAAGGAAGAAACGCATAGTAGGGGATCCCTTCTTCCATGGATGGTCAGGAGTGCAATGGGTGCCATCATTGACATACAGGTAAATACATGCACATCGAATTTATTTTATCTGATCCTAGTTTCAGCTGATAAAAATGTGGACATTTCTGGTGATTGAGTGTGTTTCAACCCATGGTTTCAAATATGAAACACATTCATCTACGGCCACACGGTGGCAGTAGTAAGGACTGCAGTCCACATTTCTAGGCATCGAAAAGTGGTAGAAGCCGTGTCATACCGTGCTATATTTATATTTTGGTTATAGGGCATTCTTCTAAAACATTGTTTTAAATATGTAATGCTACAATTTTTAATTTCAATATTTATACCACGCTTTATTGGATGTGCAGTCCAACAAAACTTACTTTATTTACGAATATAAAGGGATATTTGTTTTATTCATAACAAGACTATTTACAAAAAATCGTCCTCAACTAAGGTAGAAATATTTACACAGGCCTATGTTAATGATTATGGAGAACAATTAAGACACACACCTATAGCCTGCAAAATATATTCAGTTTCGAAAAAATATCGAAAGTAAATGGTTATAAATATCAGTTGGTTTTAGATGTTGGATATACATGTTCTCTCGGCAGTAAATTGTTCTGAGAACAGGACAACTGCGGGGGAACAGACATGGTAATAAGGCCAAGGGATATTTCTGACCAATCCAATTAGGGACTACCCTTAACTAGCCTCAACTGCACAAGTCCTCAGATTAAGGTCATACGCTCACGAAGCACTCCCAGATACACATACTAAATCACTTCCACCAACTATCTCTTGAATCTGATTCTTTGATGAATACAGGTGCAATCGGGCCAGGAAACCCTGTAGCCTGCGTCACAAAATAAAAATAAGCAAACCTTTGTATAATACTCAAATTGTCATAAATATATGTCAATGCGCCACAGTCAGTGGCTGAACTGAAATTGTCAAAGTTTCACTGGAAATGTCGCCTTAAGTGTCGAGAATTTGGATATTTTTTTCAGACTTGTGTCTGCACTCTTAGTAAGATGAGAATCAGAGGGATTGTGTCATGCACGGTTGGGTCACTAGTCCTAGAAATGTTCTGCTTGGTTTACTCAAAAGACAGAGGGCAGCTAATTTGTTACTTCTTAAGCAGTGTACATTTTTGTCTGAATTAATGGAGAGTGGAGGTGAGGACTAAATTTAAAAGTCTACACAGAGTGACAGTGAAAGCAAAGGACTTAAAGAAAGAGATAAAAAAAGGGAGGTAGAGCAAAAATGTACGAAGAACATTAACCTTATATGAAACTAGTCGTCCCGGGTCAAGTAAAACAATTAAAAGGTTGGAAAATATCACAATAAAATGCTATGGCAGTCAATACGCGTAGACCACCCCTGGACCAATCCCCCCCTGCCCTACCAGCAACACTAGTTCACTAATGGGGGAAAGGTGGCTGTGTGAGGCTCCAATGTGTTGTCAGATAGAAGAATGAGTCCCAGACCCAGATGGAGAGAGAGAGTGAGAGGAGAGAGACGCACACACACACTAAGTGGATTATCACTCACTAGAATGCGCCTCCGTCTCATCAGCGGCGGATATTAAATATTTGCCTGCTGGGGAATACGGCTTAGTTAAGTAGCCTCGCACTGGTGACAGTATCACTTAATCCAGCCCGGAGCCTAGCGCATTCCTTTGAGCCTGGCTTTATTCAAGAACAAAGCTGGGGTGTGTACACAGAGGACCTGGACTTCCCTGCTGGACTACAGGAACACCTGTGTGTGTGCCATGACAAAACCCTGTGGGGAAGGACTTGGTTTACGAGGAAACAGTGTAGTGGGTATTTCTTTTATAATTGCGGCAGGTTTGGGATTACAGAAGAGTGATGCGTCCTCATGGATTACTTGTGCCTTACAACGGCTCCTGGCTGGGTTTCCTGTGGCAAGAGAAGACTATCCGTCACTGGTGGTAAATCTCCATTAGCGTGTAAGGAAGATGTACATGCTAACCTCATGGGCATGCACTAAATTTATGCACTTTGTGGATCCATTTTTTAACCCAATTATAGCAGATGCCTACACTTGGAATAACTCCCCTCAGACCAACGGGAGAGGCATGTTTTTGACATCTATGGCAACCTGAGAACTCTTTATTGATGAGGTATGAAGGAACATCCATGACATCAGCGAGCAATTCCCGGGATCTCTGGTGACCCCTGACCCTTATTGGATTTTGTTTTCACACTTCCACTGGAACACTACAAGAAACAGGTGACAGGGAGAACATGGTCTGAGGTCCACCTCAACACTTTCCCTTCCCCCCAGAGTGTTCTAATATGTGTCCTTCTACCAGGTGGGCCTAAACACCCCGCCCCCCTCCCTCCCTCCCCTGACCCCCCGTGACCCTGCCTTCGGCCGGGACTCCAAAAGGACAAGAGACGGAAGGTGGTGGTGGTGGCGGAGGTGGTGTTGATTGTGTCGTTGGGGTTAAATGGTGTTGATAACTGAGGACCTGAACGGAGCGTTAAAGGTCACACAGAATGGAACGGCCGGAGGTGCCAAAATGGCCGTCGGAACCCCCATCATGTCCATTGACAGGGAAGAGGAAGAGTCGGACGACAGCGAGTGCGGCGGGGGTAGTGGTAGCGATGGCGACTCCGAGGACTCGCGCAACTACTGGGAGGACGACGACGACGACGTGTACCAGGAGTTCGAGGAGCTGGATTTTGAGTCCCTGCCCGACCGGTCGGACACGTGGAGCACCCTCTCCGACGACTCCTTCTACCCGCCGGACGACTCGCTGGCGTCAGGCCTGCAGCGCCTGTCAAAACCAGGCAGCCCCGAGCCCATCTCGCTGTTCAAGGCGTGCGGCAACAACAACCCCGTCATCGTCAAGATCCTGATCCGGCAGGGCGTGTCCGAGGAGGAGGTCAGGGAGACGGACAGGAACCGCAGAGTAAGTGTCCGGGTCTGGAGGGAGGTTAATCGAGGTGTAGGAAGGATGTGGGTTTATAGGGACGCTGTTGGTTTTAGAGGGACATGATCGGTTTCTAGGGACCCTGATGGTTTAGAGGGACCCTGTTTGTTTAGAGGGATCAATTTGCCATATTTGAAGGTTTGTATCTGATGGGCTGTTCTTTACAATATTTCTGTGTGTGTGTGTGTGTGTGTGTGTGTGTGTGTGTATGCGTGTGTGGGTCATGTGACCCAGTTCTGAAGCGGAAAAATCCCAGTGTTGCTTTTAAAGTCGCTCCTTAAGCCTCACTAGAGAGAGTGTAGGAGGGAGAAAGGTGAACAAGAGTATGTGAAAGAGAGCGAGGGATAGATGGAGATGCAGAGACACCAGAGAGTGAGAAAGACATTCATAGAGAGGGTGGAGAGAGTGAGAGGCAGAGTAGGAAGGCACATATCTCGGAGAACCCGCCAACATCTGCAAAAGACCAGTTCTATTATTTTTCTGGAATGGGCACAACGTGGGGTCGTTAGGGCATCAAGTGGTCAAGATGCCCTTTTCAACGTGGGAATACGGATTATGTTGTCATGGAGACGAACCAGAGGCAGTTCTCGAGATACGGTCCAGAAAAAGGTCAAGTGTGGAGTGACCTTCCAGGGAAAATGTCAGTTTCTCCTCCAAACTTCTCATGCGATATTGAATAAAAGCCTGGGTTCAGTGATAAGACGGTATTGTGAGAGGTTTGGGATGAAGGCCTCTACCAAACGACAGATGAGTATTATATATCAGTAACCGAAACCAGAGTCCACATCAGATAATGTGATTTATTCGTATATATATCGAGACAATATTTATTAGCTCATGTGAAAGGCCAACTGTTACTGGGCAGGGAATACCTTGCCTCTGGGAAAGTTCATTGGTGAAAACTACTTTGTTGGTGGAATAGGGCTGGTTCACTGCAGTCAACATCAGGACTTCCCTCCATTTCCCCAAACTGCTCTCTATGCCCTAAGAAGATTGTACAGAATCCCCTAGCATTCCTCCTGAAAGCAACTGTAATAAACATACACACAGTGAATGGTGTTTGTGGATGAGGGCTGGGTTTTTTTTACACACACTCCACCACCAGTTATAAAACCACTGGCCATCATAACAAGCCTAAACACTACAGTGTGTAATGTAACCGCTGTTTTCTGCTTTTGTTTCCAGACTGGGCTGATTATAGCGTGTTACCAAGGTTACGTGGACGTGGTCATCGCTCTGGCCCAGTGCCCGTACCTCGACGTCAACTGGCAGGACAACGAGGGCAACACGGCACTCATAACAGCGGTGCAAGCAGGTACTAAGATGGATACAAAAACTCTTGTGTTTCATTACTGGTATCATCTGTATTGTCACTCCTTAACTCCTCAACCCTTATCTCAGGGCTTCTCAACATAGGGGTCACGACCCCATGGGAGGCAACCCAGCACACGGGAGGAATTGTAGAGACTGACCCCTTCTGGGAACCCTGGAATATGTTGTACTTCTATGTAAAATAGCATGTTCTGTAGGCTGTCTCGTATCTGCGAGAAGCGTGGTGGAGGACAATGCATAACCGACACGGACAGTTTTCGGGCATTAACCGTTCAAATGGTTGAACCTTTTTTTTTATAAACGATCATAGCTCCGGGACATGTTCCATAGACCATGGAATATAGCGACCCTTTTCTGTCCTAGGGAGAAAACCTCATGTTATAATATTTAAACACCTAACAGTTGAACAAGGCAGTGTCACGAACTGGCTGCAGGTAAGAGCAGAGATTAAATTATGAGAATCGGCAGTGAGATTAGATCTGATCATTATAAATATCAGGGCAAGAACACTGCACACACACACACACACACACACACACACACACACACACACACACACACACACACACACACACACACACACACACACACACACACACACACACACACACACACACCAACACACACATACACACACATTGACATGCATTAGCACACAGACACACACACACACACACACACACACACACACACACACACACACACACACACACACACACACACACACACACACACACACACACACACACACACACACACACACACACACACACACACCAGTCAATGCCCCATAACCCCCTCCTCCGTTGCCATGTGCTAAGTATGACGAATGAATCCCGATGGAAGGGGATGATGAATGTCTTCACATCACGGTTCATTCTCTGGACCATTAACAGCACCATCCCTCCCCCCCTTCCGGTGGCATAGCTCCCTGCCCCACCTCATCAGACGGCCCAGTCGGGGAAGGAGGTGCTGGTGGTGGTCGGGGTGGGGTGGGGTGCAGGAGGTGGTGGTCGGGGAGGGGGGGGTGATTCTGTTGGGTGAGAAGGTGATGGTGGACGGTCGGGGTGCAGGAGGTGGTGGTCTTTGGTGGGGGGGTGGTGGGTGAGTGGTGGGGGTAGGTGTCTGCGAGGGTTGGGTTGAGAAGGTTGCGGAAGAGGTGAATCAGAAAGTGAACACAAACGCAGTTGTTTCTTTGACGTGTGTGTGGCCTGTACAATGATGAGGTTATAAGGTTCTGTTTATAATCGACATGTCTGATTGATAAGAGATAATCTACTGGATTACGTGCATTTCTTTCCTCCCTTTGCTTGGCAAAATAAGCGTGACAAACATGACGCATCAGATCTAGCTGGAAGCGGTTTTCCTTTAAATTTCAACGGCAGAACCACCCAATCTCATTTAACAGATTAAGGCCCTCTTTGTGTGTCTGGCCAAAGCAATATGCCAAACAACGACAGGCTAAATGTGTTTTGTGCTTCTGCCTTTCCTTACTCTGGTTGTGCTCTGCTGTGCAGAGAGCAGCATGTAGCATGTAACTCTAGTAGCCTTTCAGTTGAACTTCCTTTTTCCGAAGAGGCATTTTGGACCAGGGAAGTTTAGGCACCAAATAGTAATTCAGGAAGGAGATGCTTTTATCCCAAGTGACTTGTGGTGACAGAAAGACAAAGGAAAAAAATAGGGTTATACGGTACACCACAGGCAGGCTGCAGATGTTGACATTCAGACCACATTCACCACTCCCTCTCACGTCCTGGTAGAATCGATTCCCAGTGTTTCCAGTTGAAACACTGGGAATCGTACTCTGGCCCGAGCGGGAGCTATGAGCACCGTTTGCTTTCGTTTCTGGGTCCGCAGGGCACCTCATGATCTCCAACCACCTGCTCAACTACTTCCCCAGGCTGGACATCGAGAGGAGGAACTGCCACGGGTTCACCGCCCTGATGAAGGCCGCAATGCAAGGCCGGGCAGAGTGTGTCCGGGCGCTGATGATGGCCGGTAACGATACCCCAAGACTAAACGTTCTCTTGTGATGACCGGCCGGATTAACACCGAGCGCTCGACCTCAGAGCCCCGCTCCCTGCACACATCATAGCTGTACTACTGGACATGGCATGCACGATCAATACACACATTGCAGAACATCCCAGACGAAATTAACATTCCCCGCCGAAGGGTAGTGGGTATCTCTCATACATGTCCATCACTTTTAGGACTCCTCTAGCAAGATGCCCAACCACTACCTCAACGACACGTATCTGAAGTCCCTGTAGATCGCTACATTAAATAGTAAATAGTAGTTCAACAGACAAGAAGCACCAGTAGCCATTGTTCTCTTAGAGCTCTACTCTGGTCTTGGTGATCACACCAGGTGCCTGTGCATATGTCCAAACTATGCCTTATCGGTCCAGAACCTTGACCCGTCTGACTCGTCCCTACTACTGATCCCCCCCAGGTGGGGACATGGAGGCCAGGGACTACGGCCGCCAGCAGACACCCATGGAGTGGGCTCTGTTCACGGGCCGCTACGAGACGTCTTTCCTCATGGAGAAGCTGATGGCACAGCCCTGCGCAGAGCAGTTCTGCAACAACTTCTCCTTGGAATGGCCCATGCTTGAGGTTGGTGGGCAATATGTTTTAACCTCCAAAAGACACAATCTCATCCCCTGTGGTGCTCTGCGCCACTGTGATACTAAATGTGAGGCAGCTCAATATTTTTTTTCCATTCATAATAGATCGGTGAGTATCTCAAGTTAGCTAGCTGAGAAACATGGACCTTCTGTTCAATAAACTGCTATTGTATCGTAATTGTTCATCACAAGAGGTTCCTGGCTTGGAAGCGATGATTTATGAAATGAAATCCAGAAAAAAGCCAATTGTCCAGTAAAGTATACTGAAACAGTCCGACTTATTTTGATGTTCAGAATAAGATCCATATAGACATGGATAATGAAAGTTGTGTTCTGTCTAGTCATGAATGATCATGGGTGGTCAATATGAACCAAACACACCAATAAAAGTGTATCGGTCCCCTAAACAATCACCCTGACCACCCGGATCCATCCGCAGGAGCTGGTGGCCCGATCCCAGGAGCCCAAGTCCTGCTGGGGCCGCTTCAGTGACCTGCTGAACTGCTGCCCCGTCACCCTGCACCTCAGCAACAAGGTGAACCCCGTGGACGACGGCGTCCTGGACCACATGGTGCACGTCACCACCAGCCTGCTCAGCCCCCTCATCGCCACCGCCTGCCACACCGTGTGCCCCGGCAGCCCGCCCTGCGTGGGCAAGCGCCGCTTTGCCGTGCCGGAGATCCTCCGCCGGCAGCGCGTGGACCAGCTGCGGCAGCTGGGGCCCGGGAGGCACGACAACTACCAGCGGCTCTTACAGAACTCCCGGGTGCTCCTGGTGCCCTCGGCCCAGGGCCGGCGGGCCAGCCTGCAGCCCCAGCTCCTCCGGGAGGTGGCGGCCGTCTCCTCGGTGGCCATGCGGAGGGCCAGCCTGCTGCCGCTGCACATGATGAGGCGGAGCAGCGTGCGGCCCGGCCTCGTGGTGCCCAAGGTGAGGCTGTGCAAGGCCCCGTCGCCCTCCTACGTGCCGGAGGCGACGGGGTGCCGCCGCAACGACCCCGCCCACCTGCAGATCCCCAAGTGGAAGTACAAGAAGAAGGCGGAGACGAGCAAGGAGGAGGAGGCGGCGAGGCAGCAAGTGTTTCCTCTGACCAAGAGGAAGTGAGAGGAACGGGGAGGAGGAGGGGAGAAGAGGTGGGAGATGAAGAGGGGGATGCTGCCTCATGGGACGTTGTTGGAGGTGGGACAATTTTGGAAAATGTATGCGAGGAACCAAGAGGAAGTTTAAGCACGCTGGAATTAACCTGGAAGTTAGGAATGAGCTAAACAGCTAAGTGGAATTAGCCTGATGCTAAAGAGCGAGCTAGTCACTTGACCAATGGAGCGCTACATGAGCAGGGAAAGATGTCTTCCATCTCTAAAGGAGAATAAGAGGGCCAGAGAGAGAGCGAGGATAGAGAGGGGTAAGGGGTGGGTGCGCAATAAACGTATGCCCACTAGGCAAAGCACCAGCCGGCTTGTTCCGGGAGAGGTTAGGAGTTTTGTTGCCTTGGTAACATCAACGCTCCAGCCAGGAAGTATAAACCCTTTATCGCCCAGACAAGCTGTCCTGCCTCCTGAACCACTGCATTTCTCAGCAGCACAGGAGTGAGGACGGTAAGGAACATAAAAAGCCCAGATAAAACTAAGGCAAGATAGAGGTAAAGAGATATGTCAATTGGAAAACTCTTGCACTAAGCAGCTTACAATGCAACACCTTTTTTATATTTGTATTATAAATAATATATAGGTTTTTTTTTTGACTAAGTGCTCTGTCTTTAACACTTACATTACAGCAGCAACACAGTTTGGATGAGCGAGTCTCTCCAATTCAATAGAAGTATAGAGATAAAAGACAAAACGAAGAAATGGAGATTTCCTGAAGAAGACATTGTTTTGCTCAAACATGATTGAATTCAGGCTGAACAGATGGCCACTGGAAAAGCCCGGTATTGATACTGGGTTAGACAATAAAGTGGGTTTCTTTGGCTAAGAAATACTGCAAAAGGGCTTTTTAATCGAGAGTGATTTCTGACATTTCCGCTGGGGATCTCAAGCCTGCTTTCGTATAATGGCTATGCAAATCGTTTGCCACACAGGACAAAACATAATTAAAGTGTCTCTTAGTGCCTGTTTACTGCAGTGCATTCAGACTTGACGCCATTAAAGGCAGATTATGTTGAGTTAAGTCTGAACACACCTGAACACCTCTCAGCCGCCTATTGAAATATTCTAGAAGATGGCATAATATTTGTTCTGTGGAAGGTAGCTATATAAAGCTGTAGTTGCAACTCGTACCAACAGGGTCGACATTCTACAATACACTTTTTTTTCAAAAGCATTCATTTTAATTAATGAGAAAGGATAATGATAAATTCATGTAAGACGGAAAGCTCAGGTTTTCTCTGTTATCAAAATAAAAAAAATTCTCCATTCTTTGAATGGTTGGTCAGGTCCCATTGCAGATTTCAATATATATAAATCATTTGATTAGACAGAATGCGTATAGGCCTACTGAAATACATAATTCTACAAGCAAGTCATTAATAAGACCTTCATTCAATCATTCACAGGACTACTAAATATGATTGTACTTGATTTTTTCTAAAGATACAGAGGATTTCGATTTCTGATTTTGTTATTTATTTGTCTAATGTTTAAGACCAAAGGGTCAATAGAGAAATGCATAAGCCTAGATAACGTATAGGCCTACATGTATAGCTTTGATGATTACAGGTATATTCTGCAAAAGAACGTTTCTTCCCGCTTGTTGTTTGTAATCAATTCACGCTCAAATTCAGATTTTCTTGAACTTTTTTCTTTTTACAACGTGTACAACGTGTAAGGACTTGAGAGTTCAAACTCTAAATGTCAACGTGGCAAAAGGCGTTTCCTCTCTGCTCCGGCGTGGCTCGCACGCTGTTTAGTCCCAAGAGAATCGGGATCTTGGATGTTGTCTCTCATTTCTGTTTGTCGTTATTCTGGTTGTGGGGTTATAAATATCGCCTTGGTGAACCTGCCATCCATGTCCAGTCAACTTACCTTTTCAGTCAATACCACACCACCCTAGAACTAACTTTATAGTGGCTATTATGTTGCACTCCCATTATCTTCTTTAATACTTTTAGAATGCAGTTACACTTTTGAAGTCATTGGGAAAAGGATTGAGTACTTTCCTAAATAAACATTGTGCTCTTCTTTGGGGAGAGTAGGCCTACAGTGAACACAAAAGGTGTCTTCCACTCCCGATTTCTGGATTCACAAAAAAAACCAACTAACATAGGCCTAATTATTAAATATATATTTTTCGATCAATCAGATCACACGTTTTTTTTTATTTTACTAATCAGATGGCTTAAAAAAATAATATAAAGTTTGACCAGTAACATATCTCAAAGTATAAATTCGACCAATGGGATCGCTCGAACATATTGGACCAATGAGATCACTTGAAAATAATAGATTTGTTCAAAAGAGGAAATCCCTCGAAAATAATTGCATTTTTTTTCGACCAGTGAGATTGTGCGAAAATAACATCTCATTTCGACCAATTAGTCTCGCAAAGCCAGACCAAACTACAGCAAGTAGAATGGTCTGGAACCACGCTATCTAGAGCCGTCTATCCGGGGGGAAAACTGGGCTGGCCTGTTTTTATTTCTTTAAACCAATCACAATCGTCTAGGGCGGGTCTAACCCCGGGAAGCAGAATAGTGCCGGGGGGGAAATTATTTTGATGAAACGTCTTCACGTTCAGAGGCTGTCAGATATGGAGTTAGAATCATGCCAAAACCCCACACACACACATAACGTGTTTTATTCACGCACAATGATCCACACACACACAAAACGTGTTTTACTCACGCACAATGATTCACACACAAACTAAAATCTTTCAAGTACAAACTAAAATCTTTCAAGTACAAAAAAAATTCCTTCGAGTACAAAACAATTCTACAAGTACGGAACTAAAAGTTGCGCGTACAAAACAATTCTACAAGTACGGAACTAAAAGTTGCGCGTGGATCGGAATGCATTTGTGCGTGGATCAGCAAGGCGGAAAATTAGTGCCAAATGTCACGTGACTTTTGGCACTAATTTTCCACCTTGCTGACAACTTTTAGTTCCGTACTTGTAGAATTGTTTTGTACGTGCAACTTTTAGTTCCGTACTTGTAGAATTGTTTTGTACTTAAAGGAATTTTTTTTGTACTTGAAAGATTTTAGTTTGTACTTGAAAAATTGTAGTTTGTACTTGAAGAAATATGTTTCTGAGTGTGTGTGTGTGTGTGTGTGTGTGTGAATCATTGTGCGTGAGTAAAACACATTTTGTGTGTGTGTGGATCATTGTGCTTGAGTAAAACACGTTTTGTGTGTGTGTGGGGTTTTGGCATGATACTAACTCCATAGAGTAGCGGTGGTCAGACTACTACGACCTCTGAAAAATAAGTCCCGCCTCCGGTTTCATCGGTCAAATGTCTATGGGAAATAAAATGGGTTTTTTGAATGATCGTACATAACAAACTCTCGAGGTGGCGAAGAAATAAAAGCTAAAAGTGTGTCGTTCAAATCGTGAGCAGCTTTTATTTCTTCGCCGCCTAGAGAGTTTGTTTCGTACTATCATTCAAAAAACCCATGTTCTATTTCATGTAGTAATACATTTTTTCGACCAATGACATCACTCGAAAATAAATGGAGCGATAGGTTGAGTGAGGCTAAAGCTTGAGTGAGCCTCACTCAAACGATTAGCAACGTTTATATCGGTGCATCGACCGATTCTTGGTCATTTTAAATCGATTCAGGGACCCACTTATCGATGTAGTTTCATCTGTCTTAATCTAACCGATTGAAAATCTGTGAATTTAAACCCACAGGAATTACCCATATTTACTTCGTTTTAGCCCAAATCTTACCATTGATTTTTTTTAGATGTAAGACTTAAGACTCAACTCTTAATAGCTTTTTGCATAGTGGAATGTATGCATTCCAGCTCATTCCTTGTTAAGGGCCATATAGTTACATACAAATGAAGTTGTTCCACTATCCACCAGAGGGCACTGATTCACAATGTAGAGTGCTTCAACTGACCGTTGAACTGCTGTTCCTATGCTTTCGCAACGGAATAAACACTGAGGCAATGAGAAAAGAGAAGGATTATCCAACGACTTTCCAAGTAAGTTAAAAAATGAAATGTCTCTCTACACATTACAACCTCTCCTCATCTTCTGCCTGAGAAATTGTGGCATAACCTCAATTTGAGGACCATAGAAGGGATGACTTGTGAATGTAAGCAAATTCCTTTCATCTTTGTATAGAAGAAGGGAGGCCAAGGTCACACAGAACATGAGCGAGAGCATCTGTCACGACTGCTTTATTTCAATCCAGGTCAGAGTGTTATGGGTTGGTCGTATACCAGGAAACAGCTGAAAATCATCTTTGGCAACGCAAAATAACAACTCCCGAAAGCCGAGACCCGTCTTCCATGGTACGTTACATTTTTATGTGTGTGGATCCGTTGCAATCAGTTTGAGGCAATAAAAAGATTAAACAAGTTTTTGTATCTCTTTAAAACACTTTTTTTTTGTCATCTAGCAACAACAAAAAGAAAAACGCCCCCCTTCCCATTCCATACAGGTCCTGTAGTCAGGGTTTCCTGGCGGATCACAAAGACACACGGTACGCCGCCAGTATCCGGATGCTCGCTAACATGTAAGATTAGCGAATCAGTGTTAGTGTGTTGTTAAGGTTTTTCTCTGGATCATCGCGTCATCGTTATTTCATTTCAAGCATCGGAAAGTGGACCGCTACTAAGACTTCTAAACAGCTGCAGGTTGGGCAGACCAGGGACCGACGTTGTCGTCACAAAACCTTTGTTGAACATATTTGTTCGCGATTTACATCCACACGCTTTATGCCACATCGAGGCCAACGTGATAGGATGTAAGAAGCGGAAAAATTGTACAAAAAAAACGTTCTTTCTTTGAAAAGTTTATTAGTCACGTTGATAATGTTTGGCAGCTATACCTAATCTATGCAAACAAACAAACAAAGAAACTAAACATTCTGTGTACAGTTAGAAAAATTAACACCGTAAAAAAAAAAAAGACATAAACATCGCCACTTTCCGTTTGTTTCAGCAGGGACAACCTGATAACTCTCGGACCCTGGTCTGGTCCAGCACTCAGCCACAACATTACCACACAAAGTCAACATCTTTAGTGTGAAGAGCAGAAGGTAAAACGTGAAAAAAAGTCGTCCTACATGGGAGTTCTCGTTTTTTTCCATCAGTATGTTGATGCTATAAGTGACATCCACGTCTGCACGTAAAAAGTATATATTTATATTTATATAATATATATCCATACTCTATTAACAGCTTTGTCTACCAGGAAACTTATAATCGCCACCCATCTTTGAGAAAGAAAACTAAATGAAGAACTTCAAACATTGAATATTTTACAACACAGAAATCATCTAATATTGTACAACCGCCTTTTTTACAGTCCCAACTTTTTTTTATTATTATAGATTTTTTTATTACTACTATTTTGTATTCCTCTTCAAGTCTCAGTGCAGTAAGACCGTTTGATCCCAGTAAAACACAGTTTAAAAAAAACATTTACAAACCAATGACGCTCTGTGGAAGTGGGAATCCTCAACTGAACTTTGACCTTCCCACTCCTCCTCCCTCCCATGTCGCCATCTGCATACCCACGTTTGGCACGTTGTTTTTTTTCCTTTAACAGTGATAAACCGTGATTCTAAGCAAAGTTTTGTGGACGAGAATGGGTGTTTTGTCTTCTTGGAGGTGTAAATAAAACGGACATCGACTGAAACTCCAGCTACTATCAAAACCAACCTCGACATCACAGGAGCTACCGAGAGATCGTAGTAAAAAAAGGGCTTGACCGGGAAACGCTTTGTTGAATCGGGTTTGTTACCACTGTGTCTTAGGGTCAGAATGTCTTCTGAGAGCCCTGAAGAACACAGGAGCCTATTTCTAGGGCAGTGAAGGAGCACCATGATTGGTCAATAATTTTTTTTAAACCCCCTCCTCATCATTGAAATCGCATTCTCACCTTTTAGCCAGATATCGGAATAGTTCCCTGTAGCTTTGTCGTAGCTGTGATATGAGATTTCCCGCCCTTCCTTTATATTCGGTAGAAAGGTTTGTGTGCGTGTGCGTGTGTTTGTGTGTGTAGATGTACAGTTGTGTTCCGACGATAAGTCCCAGCGCATTGCATCGCGGGGAAGGCCTTACACAGAAATCAGTGCAATGTAAAATACAACAAAGTCATGTCGTCAATGTACATCAAATACTATACAACCAGAATAATACAAAAGAAACCCGAAATGAAAAAAACAAACAAGTAAATGATACAAAAAAAGGAAAATAAAAAGTGTCCAGAAGCATCGCTCTACCTGGCAGGGGGTGGGGACAGGGTGGAGGAGAGGTGGGGGAGGGTGGAGGTTGAGTCATGACCTCACACAGTATAACAG
>OLKM01001916.1:37204-42204 GCA_900291075.1 Melanogrammus aeglefinus
GCGGGGCCTATGACTCGTCTCGTCTCTTGTGCTTCACGTTACCTAATAGGTCCGTTTTTCTGTGACCAAATATGTACATCCGCTGTCTTCGCTAGACTTGCCCCCCCACCCCATGGTCGCTTCCTCCAAACATGCAAACCTCGTACGCCCAGCGCTTTGAGCTCTCTCTCTCCTTTTCCATCCACGGCCTTTCTCCCTCAACCTTTTCTGAGTCCTTTGATCCAAACTTTCCCCCTCATCCGTGTCCTTCCGTGACTCAGTACAACGCAATACTGGTCTCTCTCTCTCTCTCTCTCTCTCTCTCTCTCTCTCTCTCTCTCTCCCTCTCTCTCTCTCTCTCTCTCTCTCTCTCTCTCTCTCTCTCTCTCTCTCTCTCTCTCTCTCTCTCTCTCTCTCTCTCTCTCTCTCTCTCTCTCTCTCTCTCTCTCTCTCTCTCTCCCTCTCTGTGTGACCCCCTGTCTCTCGCCCTCTCCTTTAGTCTTTCCAGTCTATTATAATTCCTCCATAAAAGAACAATGGCTGACTGAGGAACCCTCCGGACCACAGAGAGATATACCAACAATCGGCAGGAAGGAGGAACGAGGAGAGGGGGGAGGAGGGGGGGAGGGGGGAATCGCGGGGGGCATCATCTGAAGTGTGGAAGCCATCAATTACTTAGGGCCCAAAGTTAACGTCCCAGCGGGGCGCGGGCCTTAGAATGCAGATCTAGGCCGGGCCGCGGGCAGCAGATGCCTAGCGGGGCGGTCAAAAGAGCAGCACCCCTCTGCACTCACTCGCGGGACGGGGACATATGCAGTGTAGGAGAGTCCCTCGCCGGGGCCCGGAGCGCCCGCTACCAGAAGAATAGAAAATTAAAGTGAATGATGATTGCGAGCAGGGCGCCTCAAAAGGGCCATTGTGTGTGACGGAGAAAAGAAAGAAAAGAGGAGAAACCACAAAATGATGGCGGGCTCTGGGAGTGGGAACGGTTGCGAACACGCCGGTTGTCGCGGCGGCTAACGGACGCCAAGGGGGAAAACGCAACACAGGCCGGGCCAGGCTGGGGTGGGATGGAACTTTAGGGAGGCGGGGGGGACGGCGACGGACGAGAACCAGCTGGGCGTGGGTTAGTCCTAGCATCGCGGAGAATGGGCTCGCATCGGCTGCTCTGGGGGCCCAAAGGTGAGCAACTGGTGTCTGTCGCCGGGTGGAAACGCGCCACGGCCCCCTCCCTGCCCCTCCTGGCCCCCCCGCCGGGAGGGGCAGGATTCCCCCTCCACAAGGGGTGCATCCCCTCCCATAGGCGGCCGCTCAGCAAGCCTCTCAGTTTGCCTTCGGGGGCTTCCTCACTCCGCTAATTTACACGCGCCTGCAGGCCGCAAACACACACCATCACCCCCTCTTCAGAGGAGGGAAAAGTGCAATTGTGTTTTCAAGCTCATTAAGCAGCAGCATACACACACACACACACACACACACACACACACACACACACACACACACACACACACACACACACACACACACACACACACACACACACACACACACACACAATAACAGAGCCCTCCGCCTCGGCCGGTTCCCGTCTACTCCCTAGTTCGGCGGGAACGGCAGAGAGGAGCAGAGGTGCAGGTGGGGGGGGAGATGGTGAGGAGAGAGAGAGAGAGGCTGTTTGTTTACCGCAGTAGTAGTTGTGGTAGTAGTAGATGAGGTAGTAGGAGTAGTAGGAGTCGTATTAGTAAGGCAAGGCAAGGCCACTTTATTTATATAGCACTTTTCATCCATGAGGCAGACTCAAAGTGCTTCACGTAGAAACATTGTCATACACTGAAATAGAATAATAGATAAGTGAAATGTCAAACAGGTAGAGAATAAGGCAAGGTTAAAAAGATATTTCAGGAAGTGCAATGTATTTAAGATCAGATCAACAGTCTCTCTGGTACCCACGTTTGGACTCTAGCCCGACCTAAAGGAGCTCGGTCCTTTCTCGGGGACTCCAGCCCAGATTCTGGGACTCCAACACGGATAATGGCAGTATTGTAGTAGTAGTAGTAGTCAGCAGTAGCAGTAGTAGCATGGTAGTAGTAAAGTAGTAGTAGCAGTAGCAGTAGCAATACCAGTATAGTAGTAGGAAGTAGTGAGTTTAGTGCAATAGTTCATAAGTATGTACAAGTGTGTGTGTGATTGTGTGCGTGTGTGTGTTGTGTGTGTGTGTGTGTGTGTGTGTGTGTGTGTGTGTGTGTGTGTGTGTGTGTGTGTGTGTGGTTGTGTGTTGGGGTGTGGTGCGTGTGTGTGTGTGTGTGTGTTGGTGTGTGGTCGGGGGGGGGAGAGCTCGTGAGAACCAATTCCGGGCTGCACTGCTTCAGTAATCAGCCGCTATTTCAGGATTGGACGCCAACGCGGCCAGCACACACACACACACACACGCGCACACACACACGCATGCACATTACACCACGCATGGACAACTCACACTACACAACACACAACACACACACACACACACACACACCACACACACACACACACCCACACACACACACACACACACACACACACACACACACACACACACACACACCATACACACACACACACAACACACACACACACACACACACACAGACACACCCACACACATACACACACAAATGCACGCACAAACATACACACACACACATAGACTTTTTTTTAGCTATTTCCTTGTTGACTTTGACTATTTCCTTGTTGACTCATTTTGACTCTGAGTAGGAGTATTGTAATTGTAATCAAAGGGCATAAAATAATAAATCCTTTCTTTGGTATCTTTAATTCCTGCTCTGACATCATATCAGTATTGTTGATAATTTTCACATGGTTGAGCTAAGATTGTTGTTAAATTTAATTGCTCCAAATAAGATAATGATTATATGAAAGTAAATATTCTATAAAGTATAATATTATACACAATATACCAAGATTATGCCACATTTTCAAGAACTGCTTAGCAGAGATTAGCAGGTAAATGTAAAACAGTTTGAAAGCCATTGAACTATATCAAACAATATGGAATTATTCTTTGGAAAATAGAGAACGAACATTATGTAATAAAAATGGGTGCTGTTTATCTACAAGGCCCTAAAAAATAAAATAATAGTAGCAATAATGTTAGCCTCTATGTTGACGTATGGGAATGTTGAATCTTGACCCATCAAGTGTGAAACAATGCATACCATAAACTGGTTGTTTGTCTTCTAAAGATAGATCTGACATCTAATTATACGACAATGACTGCAGAGGTTTTCACATAAATGTGGCTTTGCTGCAATAAAATCATATAAATTGATATAGACCACAAAATCAGGATCTGGTTTGTGCTTTCAGTTCCCAAACACTTTGGCCTACATTTTAACGAACAATCGGTGTAATACAATCCAAATCGATGAAACGCATGCAGTCGTTCCTGCTATTAGCCTTGCTGGGGCTGCAAGCAAAGTGAGTTGAGAGAAAAATTGATGATGCTGCCTAGGTTTTATTCCTTTTCCTTCCCAAATGTACTGCCTCACAACCTTGGCTGCACTGGGAGCTGGAGCTTGCGGCGACATTCTTGGGCCTGTGAATGAGACCACAGAGTAGCCACACTGCTCCAACCCTCAGCCCGACTTGCCCACTCACATTGTCTCTAGACTTTCCTCAAGAATGCTCATTTGTATGGCTAAAGTCGAGCCAGGCAAAATTGGCAATTTGCATTGTCACCTCTTGCGGTTTTTCTCCCTATCAATCTGTGTTGGCTGTCCAGTGCACTGCTGGAGAAGTCCCATGCACAGCCCCACAACAAAAATGTTGTTGTTTTTTCGTGCTGGATGGACAGACTTAAGAGTTCTGGATAAAAAACAAACAAAAGGCTTTAGCGGCTTTTTTTATTGAAGCAATGCAACATATTTAAACAGATTGCATTCAAATGTTACATTTCATTTGTTTGGCTTTGTTCGTTTTTCTCAAGATAAGCCAGATGATATGTGATGGGAAACTTCATTATGGGATCGATTTGATCTAGTCAAACAAGAATCTATCACCATGCACTTTCATTTTAACAGCTCAAATCAATCTCCTATTACCCAGGATACCGTGGTGCCACGACAGGAAGTGGTTTTGGCAAACGCTTTAATTGTAGGCTTAAGCAGTCTGATATGGATTAGATCAACTTGTTAAATCAAATGAATATATCCCATGATGCAGTGCAGTCATAGGGCCTGCAATTAAAGCCAGTCCCACAACAGCGACGCTATAGTGAAGAAAATAAAAAGGCATGTTTATCCAGCCTGAACATATTGAAACATGTACTAAAATAATCCATGATTACCTATTGTTCCTTCACCTCACCTTTAGATGTTTTGGTTCAGATGTTCGTCACGGTGTGCTAGTGCCTAACATTTCCTTTGGCCTCATGTAGCGTAACCTTTACCACGGTTTTCTGAAGAGTTCCCCCGCGAGACGAGCGAGTGAGTGCTACAGTGTGGGCACGAGGGGCACATGCTGACCCAGCCCTATGGCGACCCCCCCCCCCACTCAGCCTTCTCCGCTCACCCCACCTACACACTGTTATGTTAGCAAAGCATATCATCCAGTGGGGCAGGGAGGGGGGGGGTTACCCATGATGCTTTGTGCCCCCATGTCAACACATCTCACAGGTATTGGGTTCCGCGTACATCACGTCTCCCTTGTGCTAAAGGACCGCTCTTTTTGTCGGAGGCCTTTTTGCTACAGCAGGGAATACGGCACATTGTTGTCGGTGGGACGGCGCTTGCTTCTCTGTCCACACTCAGCGGAGCTCTGAGGGTTGGTCTGTTGATGAACAAAGTGATGCTCACGGTCTCACTACATCTGAACCACAACCAACTGTCTGTACACACCGGAGCTCTGAGTGTTGGTCTGTGGAGGCACACAGTGATGCTCAGGGTCTCACTACATCTGAACCAACGGCTAACTGTCTGTACATACCAGAGGTGTGAATGTCAACCAGTGGATGCACACAGTGA
>OLKM01001916.1:47204-96160 GCA_900291075.1 Melanogrammus aeglefinus
ATTGTATTACATTAATGTAATAATAAACTTTAAATTAGGCCTAGTAGGCATATACCAGCAACAGAAAAGTACTTACGGACTTAGTGCCTTATGACCAATGTGCTTAATAGAACAGGCGACCACCAGCTTTATCCTAACACATTGACTGGCCTACGGAAGAAATTCAGTTTTCAACAGCCTTAGTTTCGGGACTGTGTCCCGTGCAGACAGTATTTTTTTTAATGAAATAATCTGTCTGCCAAATTTATAGAAAATAATAATAATAAAGGAAATATATATTTTTTAGAAAGCATAGAATCCTAATTTCTTACTATCACAACGTGGCCTTGATGGGGAAGATATTTGAAGTAGCCTACTTTTGTCTAAAAGTTTCGGTTTGTAAATAAAAAGTTGAGTGTTTGTAAGCCCTCTGACATTGCTTGGGAAACACGATTAAGAATGGTATTTATTGAATATCTCTGTATTTGTACTGTGTACATACATTCCTTATTAAAAAAAATCCTCAGTGGCTTGTTAAAGTGATTTTAAAAAAGTTTTTCAAAAAATAAACAAGTGAAATGTGTGAATGAGTTTTCTTACTTGGCCTATTTAAAAACCTGAGTTATGCGATTGAAACCATTGAAATCCATTGAAACGGGACTGAGTTAAAACTAGTGGTGTGATTCTTATTCTTGGACAATTAGGCTACTTTACATCAGGCATGCGTCAAGACATATAGGCTAGACCTATTTTTTCATTCTTAATGTTATTAAGGGTTTCCGTGAGTGATGTTAATTTTTAGGCCTACATTATTGTCCTGTATCTTCGTCAGATGGTATATTTTCTATGGAATTGTATTTTTAGTTTCATTATACGAAGGCCTATTGAATAAATACACAGCAGGTTTACTTCAGGAGTCGTTTGCTGGTGACGGGGCAAGTTTATTCGCACAAACAAGCCAAGGTCTATTCGCCTCATCTTAAAATTCATTACATAAATATACTGTCATAGGTCTATACATTTTTTGGTATTAGCTTTAAAGCTACATAAACTGTTAAACGTTTAATTATAATATGTAAGATTAAGGTATTCTCGCTTGCTAGATTACATGTATGTCGACCTATATGCATAGAAAGAGTGTGACATTATTTTTAATTAAACGTGCTACAATTGTAATAAAATAAAAAAGTTATCTATTTCCCAATCTCCTTCTCCATTTCTATGTTATTTTATCTTTGTGCTTCAGCGCCCCTACGCATGTAAAGTGAAAGGAACGCTGCGCCCCTGACGTGACCGTTGTTATTATAATTCATACATCACCAACAGGGGGCAGTATCCGGCTTTCTCTGCCGTACAAGACGGTCACCCACAGGGGGCAGTATCAGGCATACTCTGCCGTACATGATGGACACCCATAGGGGGTAGCATCAGGCGTACGGTCACCCATAGGGGGCAGTATCAGGCTTACTCTGCCTTTATTATTATTATTATTATTATTTATAGATGACTGTCCCCGATAGAAGGAAATATCTGGCTTACTTTACAGATATAATTATTATTATTAATGCATGACTGTCACCAAAAAATCCCAGTATCTGGCCTGATCTAGTTATTATCATAAATCAAACATGGCGGTCACCAGTGGGGGGCGGTAACTGACTCACCCTCTTAACCTTTTGAATGAAGAAAAGTGGCTTCCGCAGTTGCGCAGTTTCGCAGAAGACTCTATCGCTTCGAGGTAAGACATTAGAAGAGACAGCGGTTGGTTAAAGTACAATTCAGCGAATGTGTCTTTAAATTGGGTTATTTGTCGATCATCCATGTCTGCACGTGTATGCTATGCAAAACATATAGGTTTCCTCCATTTCACATTTACTGTCAGACACGAAGGGCAGAATGTATTCTGACCTTGGCTGGTTACAGACTGCCAGCTAGCTAGCCTTGATGCTAGTGCTCTATATTACGTTGCCGTCCTAGCTGTCAGAAAGGTTACTCTCTTACCAAACTGTTCTGTCCTTTGGTTGAAATTCTGTCCTGTCTGGTAGGCTATTGAGTCTTATTGCCGCACACCCATAACCCCGGCCGGATCGGCAATAACTTCAACCAATCACAACATGTGTAAAGTTATTGATGCGATGTTTGCACATGTTTGAGTGACCCTTACGTCAATGCCAAAGAGAACGAAAAGGGTAATCCTCTCGATTGCCATTCCACAGTGACCCACCTCATGTTTAATATTTCCGTCTTGTTTCGATAGATCACAATGGCAGGTCGCAGAGTAGCCCTCAAAGCCATCGACTGGGTGTCGTTCGCTGAGCGCATCCCAGCCAACCAGAGGAGCATGTTCAACGCTCTGAAGACGCGCAGCGATGCCATCTCTGCTAAGTGAGTGCCGATGCAACCTCGAGGACCACTTTTCTTTCACAAGCTACATAAAATAAGTAGCTGTCAGTATTTTATTATCGTTTTGAGTAAAGTGATTCACCCAAATTGGACATATAGTCTTGTGACTGAAAGGTTGCCTGTGTTATCCTTCAATTTAAAGTTAATCCCTCGAATAGTGAGTGAATGCAGACTTCACATTATTGTTCATGCATCTTCTACTAGGCTAACTTCTCTGCCACCGACCCCTGTCGTCATTGACTGGAGCCACTACAAGACTGCCGTGGCCAAGGCCGGCATGGTGGACGAGTTTGAGAAGAAGGTGAACTGGGGGCAGGGTTTACTATTGACTATTACATATTTGTTTCAACCGTGTTTGTGATGTTTCATGGCACCTCATTACTCAATCATACGACAATGTCTTCCTTCATCCCCACAGTTCAAGGCTCTGCAGATCCCTGAGGCGGCGGACACCCAGACCAGTGTAATCAATGCACAGGAAGCAGAGTCCGTAAGTCCAACCCAAATTAATGTTGCCTGTCTGTATCAATGCACGGGATCCCGGATTCACCAGTGCAAACCAACATAGGAGTTCAGAAAGACGGGCTTCTAATGATCATCCCTTGTGGGACAGTGGCTTTGGTCCTGTCTACACTTAAGAAGCTCTAGTACTTGTTTTATGTATGGCCTTGATGTCATGTGACAAGCCAGCCTAACTAGAATCTGTTTAATCTTAAATTGCCTTTCCAAAACGGCTATATTATTAATCTATTAAATTAATCCCTGGATAATCGATTTCTAAAAAGATGGTTGAGATATGGCTGTACCTAACTTAAACATTGGATGGTAGTACATGACAAACCTGTTTACTTCCTATTCAGGCATACGGTAATTATGTGCTTCTCTCATGCCAGTCTTTAGATTTTACCCAAATCCCTACTCTAGTCAAGAGTTCTACAGCGGAAAAAGCTGTAGTGAAGTAACTCAGATGAAAACCTGCCATTGGTCAAGCGAAATAGATAGTTTCAGGCTTCTCATATTTGTTAGGATTTCTGAAAGCTCAAATAATTATATAAAGGGCTGCCTGAATCTCAGCTGGCAGAGACCGCTGCTGCAGAATTGGGTTTTTAATTTCTGTGTAACTGTGGGTAATGGATCACCACAAAAGGACAAAAGCATAGCTACCTTTTTCTATTGATGTTTATTAAATTACCTACGCATTATCAGAAGGTAGTGCCTTTTGGCAGCTCTTGTTAGATATTGTAGCAGCTTCTTTGGCAGCTCTTGGCCTCATTTACACCTTGAAAAAGCTGCTGAATACGTTCATTAATAAAATATAACCATTAGGTCACCGCTTGCCGTATTTTTCTTATTTCTTTGGCCAGAGCGGACTAGTGAGACTGCCGCCATGGAAAACAAAATCCTTGGGAGAACCGTAGAACATTTAGTAAATAGTATTATTATTTTAACCAGTTAGTTAGTTAGTTTGGCCAATATGGGTCTTGCAGATTCTAACGCTGGAAAGCAAGTTTCAAAGGGCTACCGAAGTTTTCGATTAATGTTCTGAAATCCGAACACAAAAGTGACGATGAATGTCTGGCTATCGCATGCATGGACAGGACATCTTGTTTCCGTTATCGCGACCGAAGCGGTGATGTAAGGCATTCTTGGACTGAGGGATGGCTTGTTTTCTTTGTGGTTGCCCACTTGCCCAGTTGGTCATCTGAAATGATAAGCTGTATATTTCTATCCTAATAGAACAAGAATGCCTTGGCCTACGTTGAAGAATCCAAGGCCCGCATTGCTCAGTATGAGGGACAGGTAAGATTGGAAATTGCACCCATAAATTTCAGCCTTGAAATGTACAATCATGTCTAAATATGTGAATACACCTGACCACCAATTATAAAGGTAAACAACTGTGAATGAATGTGTCCATTTGCTTGCTCTTTTCCCTCAGCTGGCCAAGTTAACCAACATGATTCCCTTCGACCAAATGACTGTCGAGGATCTCAATGATACTTTCCCAGAGACCAAGCTGGACAAGGTCAAGTACCCATACTGGCCACACAAGCCCATTGCTGAGCTGTAATCATACCCACTTGAAACCTCTCACAATAAATATGTATTTTAAATGTCAATTTTCTCTTTTTTCTTTACTTCTCTACGTATATGACACGAATTGCTTATTCACTGCACTGTATGTATGAATACCTGACCTCGAGGTTATGGTAGACCGACCAGTACATTTTAGTATTGTCTTCTGCCACCAGGGGACGGTATGGGCCCAAATTTTAATTATAATCACATTTAATTCTAAGCGATTCGATTTTGACCCACAGTTAATGCATGTCTGGTTGTTCTACATCAGTTAAAAACGATCATGACGCCAAGCAAATGTTAGTCAATGTGCATTAAAATAAGACTCTGGCTCTACTAGAAAAGTTTGTAACATCTGGGTTGTTTTTTTTACATTTTAAAATCTACTTGATTAGCATCCCATATTAGTAATAATAGAGCCGTTTTTATAGCGCTTTTCTAAGTACTCAAAGACGCTTTACAAATAAGAAAGGAAGACAGACAGACAGTACAGACAATCAAACAAAAGGGGAAAAATAAATAAATAATACAACAATAGGCAAGACATTAAGAGAGCGGGAAAGAGTGGAAGATTGTAATCTGTGTGTGTGTATCGATATTTGAAACAGGTTTGCCTCGATTTTATTTTTTTTCACTTTAAGACAGAACCTTCTTCCATACAATGTTTACATCACTGACTGGTGTACCAGTGTGGGACAAGACAGAGCCAGGGGTGACCTCATCGACTTGTTTACCGATACGCCCTTTTCTCTATTTTTACAATAATCATGTGTGGTTTAAGGAGATTAGTTAAATATACTCTAAATTATAATACGAGTAGGGTCAATATAATATCCTTAATCACATCCAGCCTTCTTACCTAAAATATAGAAAATATAACAATATAGCAATCGGACTATGACCAACCAATCACGAGCAACGCTTTGTCGTCCAATGATCATTGGACAATGCTTATATTTACATAAAAGTGGGCGTACTCTCTGGCTGCAGTCCCATCGCTGTTTTGCTATTGGCTTACTGTCTGCGATGTACGTCTCCTGATTGGACAGCGTTCCCCACTGCTGTTCGTGAGATGATTTCCGCTAGCCGTTGTTTGACATTAACGATTGACGGGAGTACCCCAGTTTAGGTAAGGTTAACAAGCTTTAAAATGTTCTATATCTACAAACACCCCCACCCAACGGCACGATTTAAAGACGCTTGCCGTTGGGTGGGCCACCGGGGAGAATGACATGTATTTGTATTCAGTATGGGGTAACCAGTTGGGAGAAAATCCAAGTATTAACATGCAGTTTACGTTGCCCTGGACTGGCTGGTTGGTTGGTTGGTGGAGGTCAAAGGGAAAACCCAATACGCAATCTATGTATCGTAATGGTTATTCGGTGCACTAACCTCTGCGACGCCGTGACAATAACACACAGTAAATAATCTTCATTAGCTATGGGTAAGCTAACGGTACAGTGTAGTTGGCCTCAGCGAGGAGCCCCCGTATCGTTAGCTGTGATCGGGATGGTAACCCTGATGATTTTCCCCTCCCGTGACCGGCTTTCAGATTAATTTAATCCTATTGTTTCCCAGTGATCCAACGACGTGTCAAGTGATGTATAAACGGTAACTTACTGCCATTGAAACATGACGCATGGGATCCGGTGTGTACACCTAGGTATCCCTACGGTTAAGCTGCACATATGTAGTCAACGGTGTGTTTGTAATCCGTACTGCGTCAAAACAATCCGCTCTTCCTGACGCCAAGAAGTATCCCGAAAGAGGAGGTCATGAAAGGGAACGCTTTGACACCGCTCTCCCGTCAAAATGTTCTCGCAAAGTCATGCGTTGGGTCTGTAATGCAACGCCTGTAATGGTTCAGATTATGACAACCTTTTTCTGCTGAGCTGAGGTTGTCCCCAAGTCGCCAAAGTAATCGTAAGTGACGTGGGTATTACCCTGCACCCCTAAAGTGTCATGGACCACACCAACAACCTTGAATAGGATTTTCTGCAAGTGTGTTCAAGCGTCTCTTGTGTGGCAATATCTTCCATGTTGTTGTATTGATTCTGCCACATACCAACTATAGCAACGGTATAATGTTATAAGTCCTCTCACGTAAGAAGCTCTACACGCCTTAAGGTGTTTGCCAAATATGCATGCCAATGTAAAAGCATATCTCGTGCAATGACAGTTGTCTTAACTGTAGGCATCCTTGAAGGCTAGTCTTTGGTGTTTTGGTGGGTACTGCTGCCCCAAGTGAAAACAGGCCTGTCTGTGAGGCCGAGGGCCTGGGGTAGATTGGAGCTATCAACACTAGCGTCATTGTGTGTTGAGAACAATGGGATTCAGCATGCATTGAGAAAGAGAGAGAGAGAGAGAGAGAGAGAGAGAGAGTGGTGTGTATGGGTAAGGGGGTTAAACCCTGGTAGGAGTGAGGCTGCGGGCTCCACTCACAGAGGAAGCTGACAGGCTGCTGTAGTTGAAACCATGTCAATACTATGTGTAATACTGTATACAGATGGAGAGTAGCGTACATACTGAGGCAGTCTAGAATGGCAAGTGGTTCGATGTAGTGTCCTTCAAATGGTAGAAGAGCAAATTGCAATGTGCTATTCAAAATTTGCCATCTGTAAATAATATGTAGATGCATTCTGTTGCAGAATAACAGCACCTGCTATTCATACAATAAATTGTGATCACTCCCTCATGAGGCAGATAATGTGTAATATATTATTAGGCACCCTAAAATGTAGGGATAATGTTGCCCTGAATTGGAGTTAGAAAATACAAAAATATGTTTGATTTAGACCTATTATACATCTGATATTGAACTTCTGTTGAACAAGCCATATTTAGGCTCAATAAATCAAAAAAAAATCAAAAAACTGGCTCAGGCAAATGCCCAGATGGTTAATTAACATTCAAACAAAAGAGGGTTAATTGGGTTCAGAAAAGAGGATCTTTATGATACGTCTTGTCACCTATTTAACCATACCATTACTAGCACTACCACTGGCCTATCCAAGATAAAGTCTAATTGAAGCCCTGTAGCACTCTGATGTGCTTGTTGCTTGTAATATGACACTCCCAGCTCTTGTCTGATTTAATCTCAACAAGGCAACGGCATGCCTGCTCTTAGGCCATGATGTCGTGTGCCAGAGTGAGACTTAGATTTCCCAATATACAGTATATTACATTATAAGCTTCAGGAGATGATGTCATCTCTGGGTTAGACAAACATTTGACAATAGCTATTACATCGATATGCTCTGTAAACACTAAGAACAACCAATACACAAAGTGGTTCACTGTGAGTGGTTGTCAATGGTTGTTCATTCGATACAGCTACGCACATTAATCTAGTTCAAAACAGGATTTTATTGCCTGAAAATCATTGTAATGCATTGAATGAGCTGCTGATGGGTTAGGCTACATCTTACCCACTTTGGGATGTCCGACGGCGTACTTTAGCTTTCGTAACAGCCATTACAACAGAGTAAGTAGTAGCATTGCCATTATAATATCAATAGAAATAATATATTGCGTAGCCTATAAAAAAATGCTGTATCTATCTATAGATAGATATAGATATAAATTTAGATATATAAAGATAGATATAAATTTATATAAGCACTTGACTAATGTGTGTAAACATACCGTATTGAAGCCATTACATATATCTGAAACAATACCAAGTGCGCAGCATTGCAATGATATAGAAGTATTTACTGGTAACTGGTGACAGACTGACCAACACACATCCGGTGCGCCTAATAAAAGTACTCTGCTAGATCTATGACTTATTTATTGCCTTGATAAACAACCACATAGCTGCTTTCTGTGTTCAGTTGTGCGATTGAAAAAGAGATGTAAATATTTACTTTCTGGGAAAAATAAAACTGTGGTTGGCCTGTTGCAGTTCAGTCTACCAAAATGAGACATGTGCTCTGCATTACATCCTCAAGCTATCCAGTCCAGCTTTGTGTTGGTGTTCTTCCAGTGTTTAAGATGGCTATATGAATAAACCCACGACACAGACCAACCACCAGTCACAAAGCCAACAGTGGCTGCTTGGGGCTGGTTCTGCCATGCTCGTCCACATGCTCATCGGGTGAGCAATCTTTGGGTTTGGGCACGTGCTGATCGGCTGAGCATTTTTTGCGCTTGTGCACGTGCTGATCGGCTGAGCATTCGTGGGTTTGCTCGACTACGTGTGGTGATGTTGACGTCGTAGGGTTTGCGTTGTCTTCCAGAGGCCGTTGATGGACCATCCGTATGAAGAGACGAGGTCAGAATGGGTCAGCGCGTCTCGGAACCAGAGGTCCAAGGGGACGCCTCCGAGGTACACACACACACACACACACACACACACACACACACACACACACACACACACACACACACACACACACACACACACACACACACACACACACACACACACACACACACACACACACACACACACACACACACACACACACACACACACACTCTTCCAGAGAACATCCCACGATCATTACTTTACGGAGGACTCCCTCTCATGCTATTAATTATTCATTACAAGTTTGCCATTGATTTCTGTGTGCTCCCACCATATCTCAGGCCCCCGCCCACTGATCAATAAGTACTGATACGACAACGCTCTAGCCGCCAGCTCAAACACAATTGGTCTCACCCTAAGAAAACTGTCCTTTGTCGTCATATTCTTTATGACGAAGCACAGCAAACAAGCTTATCATGTTTGACACTCATTGCACATCACAGGGTGAGGTCACTGGGCTGATGAGAAAAGGTGTTCTTCACAGTCTGCTCTAGTTGGATAAAGGTTACTTGAATCACAATAAGTTCTTTATCTATCTACTCCAATGTTCTGCCCTACAATATAGTCTTCAGTAAAAAAAATAATTAACAGAGTAACTTTTGGACTTTGTACTCTATGAACAGAGCTATTCCACACACTTGATGGCAAAAAATTAAACACACAATATGACATGAATGAACATTTCATAATTGCTATTTTTTGGGATTGATCACAATTCCATATGCCAATTCAGAGCAGTGTCTGGCTGTGTCAGACAAGGACTTGGATAACAACATGCTAATTCTTCTTCCCTCTTGTTCCACTTTGGTTTTTTCCACACAGGCACATATTTTTTTACTTCTGCAAAACAATCGACCACATGAAAATTCTCAAAGGCTCAATATTATCATGTTTTAAATTCAGCCGATTTCAATCGTTGCCGTTTAAGTTATAAATAAAATTAACATATCTATTCAATGTTGGTTACTGTGGTACAAGCAGGAGAAACCACTCCGGGAAGGACGGAGGGGGATGTGTCCCCTTATGGGAAAATAATGTTGTGGGGTGTGTGTGTGTGGATGATGGCTGGATTAAGCAGCCTCACCTGGCCTGAGTCAGACTAATTGGACTTTGTGGTTGGTTGGTCACCCCTGTAAACGGGTTTAACCTGCACAGGTTAAACCAACACAGCACCTAAACCAGCCTTCACCACACACACTCAGGGAGGGATCTCTGCATGGAAACATGGATTTTGTCTGAAAACCTCACAATAAACTAGCCTGAGAACGGATCTCGCAAGCTCATGTTTCATTAGATCTGCAGATAAGGTCTGGCTGTCCTCCCATACAAAAAGATTTCTGCCTGATACGAGATTGACCGACCAATCACAACCACACACATTTTTCTTCAGAAAATGCGCATGCAGAGACATTTAATTCGTCTGACAATGCCAGACTAACAAGAAACAGGGTTTCAACCACACATAGCTGACTATTACTGGGTCCCTCCAGACAAGGCATGCAACACTGGCATGGCTACCATGTGTTTCATCAGTGTGGTAGACAACCCCTGCCTTGCCTCATCCATATCCACCAGCCTCGTTCTGCGTTATGAGCCAATAAACGAGTCCCCCCCCCCCCTCCCTTCTATTCCTGTCCTCGCTTCTCTCCAGCTCTGTCGTCATCTCTTTCAGTCCTGTGCTTCTCTCTCCTCCATTCCCTGTCCATCCCTCTGCCACCCCCCAAACTCCCCCCCTCGGTCAGGTGATGTCGGCCTAACCTTTCACACACAACTGATGTGTGGGCTGTGCTGGGATACCCCAATGAGATGAAACGCATGGTCACGCTTCCCCTCAGTCCCCCACTCATGTCTTTTGGATTATCAAACATTCCCGCCTCCGTAGGAAAAATCCCGGGCACCCACATTCCATACCGCCTCATTAAACCCTTCCGCCCTGCATGTCATGCTCACACAAGCAGGGTGTCTCTTCAACACACGATAGCTAGCTCATCAGCCTGAAAAGCCAGCTAGCTAGAGAGCGGCCACATCCAAGCTCCTTGTAGTGACATAAGCCTCGCCGGTGTCGCTAGCATAGCGCGGCTCCACGAGCGGTTTTTCCAATGGCGTGTCCTTCTGTATCTGTGTTCCAGCAGGCCGGGTTCAATAACATTAAGACGTTTGTGGAGGAGGAGCTGCAGACAAGCATGGTGAGCTTTCTTTCTAAATACCCTCCGGCGAGAGATTATTTCTGCACCCCTGTTTAGCCGGTGACATGAGTCAGTGCTAAGGCGATGTCCAAAAAGAGGACCTAGTCATTGATGTCCTTACTGAAACGACTTTCTCCATGACCTCCTGCCTCTTTCCGTCAGATGATGGGGATGGTTATTGGCGCGGGTATCGTCATAGTCCTCATCGCCGTCCTCATCTTCTTCATTTTACGAAGGATCCAGCTTCGAAGTAAGTTATAGCTTTAATTTAATTTTTTAATTTATAGCTGCTATCATTGCTGTAACACGGGGAATTGGTTAGCCTAGTGATTGTTGTACTTGCACTTGGTTCTATGAACATCCTTACTGTACCGATAGCGATATATTGTTGCACTTCTTATGACAAATGTACCTATTGTAAGTCGCTTTGGATAAAAGCGTCTGCTAAATGCCCTAAATGTAAATGTTATAGGACGGAACTCGTCAATACAAGGACAATACATGTGAAAGTAATGGATTTAAATTGTTCCGTCACCTCATTTTCCTCCTGGTCTCTTAGTCTTGAATTTACACCTGCTCTCATTTTCAGACTTGGAAGCCCAGGAAGTTCCAAAGTACCGCTTCCGCAAGAGGGACAAAGTCATGTTCTACGGGCGAAAGATCATGCGCAAGGTGTGTGTGTTCGCTGGCCTTGGTCCTCAGTCTGTTCTTCAGTCCAAGTAAAGAGTTTGGTGCATGTGACTGGAAATCAGGGACTTTAGACTGTCCAGGGATTTTATACTGGTTGCGTTGTTTTTTTGCTCTGCAATCCATCCGTTTACATTACAGGGAAAATAGTAACACAAAGGCTATGATGGCGAGCAAGAACACCAATAACTAGACTTTTCAACTTGCCGTTGAACTAGTTAAAAGCTAGGTAGGGAAACGGATACGAAACATAAATGTGCAGTGTTTATAACTTCATGCTTTAGCGGAATGGACTTTGCATTGAATATAATATCCTTGTAGCAATGTGCACGCAAAGCTCCACCTGGGTGACATTGGCCTGGCTCCTCCATAATTAGGCCCTGTTGGAGCCGGTTTATTTGCAGATATTGAGTCTTAGGATACACAGCTGGAGGTGTAATGTTTTTCCACGTCAGAGTACTCATGGCGCGTGTGTGGGAGTGGCTGGTGGAACCTGTACGTACACATTGATTGCTCGGTGCACCGCATGTTTACGCCCTCACCAAGCCCTGGGGTGAGGCTGACTCAGTCCAGGGGATGTTCAGTTATACAGATAATGTGTCTACAATGTCCAATGTGCGGCATGCAGAATGTAAATATGAACACAATTTGAATACATCAAATGCTTTTCATGTGTTCAAACCAGATGAAAGCAAAGATTAAACCAGGCATTCATGCTTTAATAGGTTTATCAGTCAGGGCCTGCACAGAAGCCATTGGGCATTTAAGCTTCTTGTGTGGTTGGTTGTGTACTCCTGACACATATTGAGTCAATGGATTTTGATGGAATGTTTTACAGTCTACGTTTTGGATTAGGTCCGGTGTATAATATCGTTGGAGGTATGTACTAACTAGGCTTGTTTTTCGTAGCGCTGGGGGCATTGTGGTGGAGCCCTGCTGCCAGCACTGTCACATGTTCAAATGACATCAGCGTCTGAAGAGCTTGTCCCTGCCTCTCCCCCTGTCTAGGTGTCCCAGTCTACCTCTTCCCTAGTGGGCACCTCCTCCTCATCCCGCCCACGCCTGAAAAAGAAGCAGAAGATGCTCAACATTGCCAAAAAGTACGCCGGCACACAGTGTCACACGCACCGATTCCATTTCTTCCCTCCTTTGCGCAGCAGTGGTTCTCCTTGTGGTCATAGTGATTCTCTCTCGGTGTCTCCCTCTTCTGCCCCCTGTCTCGCTCTCCTCTTCGCCAGGATCCTGCGCTTTAAGAAGGAGGTGCCCATCCTTCAGGCCAAGGAGCCACCCCCCTCCGTGCTGGAGGCTGACCTCACGGAGTTTGACGTGGCCAACTCCCACCTGCCGTCCGAGGTGCTCTACATGCTCAAAAACGTCCGGTAAGGTTGGCAGGACCGGACCTCCTTCCTGAGTCACACAAGCTTGACTTATGTCCCAACACGTTTTCTAATTCATGACTGGAGGGTTTTCAGTACAGGCAGAACATGCCCTGATTGGTTCATACCACGGCTCGCTCAATGAAAGGTATGCAGGATGAATTGCTTATCCTAAGAGCTCATCTTAGCTGCCATATAAAGAAAAGATCTTCCAGAAACAAGACAAAGCATGTGAAAGAGCATTTTTTTGCAATCTTCAGCAGAAATCTCTCTTCAGTCATTGTAAAAAAATCAAGTGAGGCTGCTTCCCTGACACTTAAACCTGTCTCACTGTGAACTACTGGAAAAGTACTGGGAAAGGCTTCAATAATTGAACAGTTGAACGAATGTGAATATTGATTCTGTTCTGCTGACCAAAGCGGAAAAGCTTATTTCATGTTTATTATTATAATCACAGTTTTTTTTTCTATCTTCATGTCCTTTCCCCCCCCCCCCCCTGCCTAATGTGTCTATAGTGTGTTGGGTCACTTTGAGAAGCCCCTGTTCCTGGAGCTGTGCAGGCACATGGTGTTCCTGCAGTTCCAGCAGGGAGAGCATGTATTCCGACCGAGCCAGCCGGATAGCAGCATCTACGTCGTCCAGGATGGGAAGCTGGAGCTGTGCCTTACTGGAATGGTGATCCATGATGCCCTTATTTGACCATAGCTTATAAATTACAGCAGTAACACTAACACGTGTGTTTCCCACCACTACCGGCGTTGCTATGTATACCTGAGTGTAATGTAAACTATGTCAATGAAGCCATTTACATGCCTCATTAATTATGCATGAAAATATGCCTTGCATCTGTGTTGTGGTGTCTATATCGATTTAATCTTGCCCTGCAAAGACACTTTTCATGGGCGATCCAGATCCATGCCCTTGAACCGTAGTTAGGTTGAGTAAATATCCAACTGGTTAAAATAATATTTGCGTAAAACTCTTAAGACGTGTGTATCCCGGTCTCTCAGGATGGAAAGGAGAACGTGGTGAAGGAGGTTTACCCAGGAGACAGCGTCCATAGCCTTCTCAGTATCCTGGACGTCATCACGGTAACACAACACACACAAGCCACACAACTCCAACAAAACACACACGCAACACCACACACCACACACACACACACCGGGGCAACACGCACACACCGGCGCACACACACACCACACCCACCACAAAAACCACACACACATAAACACAAGAGACAGTCTCGGTGGTGTGGGTGTGTAGTGGTGTTGGTTCTGATCCCGTTGTGTGTTGTGGGTCTGAAGGGCCACCAGAAGCCCTACAGGACGATGTCCGCGCGGGCGGCCGAGGTCTCCACCGTGCTCCGACTCCCCGTTGAGGCCTTCCTGTCCATATTCGAGAAGTACCCTGAGAGTCTGGTGCGGGTAGTACAGGTACGGGCCTATAGCCGTGTGTAGTATTGTCTGTTTGTGTGTAGGGCAATGCATATCCAATCAAAATAACTGTTTATCAATAAGGGGCATATTGGTAGTATTGTTTTTTTTATTGTATTTGTTGGCATTGAACGTTAACCAAGTTTGTCTGGTGGAAGCTAAAAAAAATCTATCAAAACATTGCCGGTTTGGTTTCATGCTTTGTGCTTCATCAGATCATCATGGTTCGACTGCAGAGAGTGACTGTACTGGCTCTGCATAACTACCTGGGGCTCACCAACGAACTGTTCTGCCATGTGAGTTTAACACACACACACACACACACACACACACACACACACACACACACACACACACACACACACACACACACACACACACACACACACACACACACACACACACACACACACACACACACACACAGAGAGAGAGGTGTGATTTATTTAGCCCATAGAGCCATTGAATATTTAATATCTTTATATTGACTGACATTTTCTTGTTCCATCGACTATAAAACCGTGTTGTAACAACTGCAACGTTTACATTCAAACATTGACGTCGGATCAAGCAATTTCCGCGTCCTTCCATCGATTGCCTTTTTTTCGGTTCAAATCTAAACGCGGCGCGGCAATCTGATCCGAGGCGTAGTCCTGGAGCGTCTGACCCAGCCTAACACGCCGTCCATCATGCAGGAAATGCAGGCCCTGCGTCTGCCGCCGGTGCCCCCTCACCAGCCCCGGACCAGCCCCATCCGGCACGGCAAGCGCTTCGGCAGCCTTACCGTCACAGAGGAGCACCGGGAGGCCGCCGTCAAGGGCGAAGGTGGGCTGCTCGCACCCACAATGCACCGGGGGGAACCGGGGGGGAACTGGGTGCAGGCTTCAGCACCGAAGTCCCTGTGCTCTGCTACGATGGAGGACTCTGGAGCGCTGCTGACTTGCGGACCTTTACTGCTGTTTGTGTGTTTTTGTGTGTAGGTGGGGAGACGGGGAAAGACGGAACGACAGTGCCAACGCTCAGCAGAACCATCTCCATGCCGGTGGACATCGCTGGTGAGACTTTTATGTGCTCTTTGGTGTTCAAGTCTTTAACATTGTGTTGGTGGAAACATGGGATATATTGGACTAAACTGGTCCCAACCTTATGTTCTATATTGTTTTATAAAATGGTCCCAACATGTGATTTATACTTCTATGAAATGGGCCTTCATGATGTGATTTATCGTTATATAAACGGTCCCAACATATGATGTGTTTTATCGTTCTATAAAGTGGTCCCAACGTGATGTGATTTATCGTTCTATGTAACGGTCCCAACATGATGTGTTTTATCGTTCTATGAAACGGTCCCAACATGATGTGATTTATGGTTCTGTGAAACGGGGGAGACATGAAGTTCCCTCTCCCCATAGTCATGTTGTATCACCGACCTGTCAGCTCCCCGGTGCACTGACCTCGTTTAGCTTCAACACCACTGGAAACAACATGGCTGGTTCTGTGTGTGTGTGTGTGTGTGTGTGTGTGTGTGTGTGTGTGTGTGGTGTGTGTGTGTGTGTGTGTGTGTGTGTGTGTGTGTGTGTGTGTGTGTGTGTGTGTGTGTGTGTGTGTGTGTGTGTGTGTGTGTGTGTGTGTGTGCGCGCCCATGCAGGGATGCAGAAAAGCCTGCGTTCTGACTTTGACATGGCCTACGAGAGGGGCCGCATCTCTGTCTCCGCTGACGAAGGCAACACCCCCCCCACCAAGGTCCGTTCCCTAAGCGCGCACCGCGCACGTGCACACACTGGCACACACACTGGCACACACACACACACTGCTGCACGCGCTAACACACACACTGGCACCCACCCACACAGGATAAGACTTTCACACTTTGTAGATGTTTGACGAGTGTATGTGTTTGACTTGATTCGATTAAGAGGAAACAGACTCGTCATGTTTCTGCTTCGGATTCGGTGAATGAATCAAAATGCCCCGACATGATACCCAAGAACACATTTATTCATAGTTCATCGATTTCAGCACCAGGATGAATCCAAGCGATCGATTTATTAGCAAATATTTGGCAACACATCCAGTCCTATCCCCCAAAAACAAACATTGTCCGACGACGAACCGCGAGGCGTTTATCTTGACCGGCCTGTGGTCTCCCTTTGCTCTGCCCCAGGACCCGAGGGAGAAGAGGGTGACCCTGGATGAGGCCCCGTCCGGGGTCTACCTGTACCCAGAGGAGGAGCTGGGGGCCGACAGCATCTTCTCCTCCAGCCCCGGCAAGCCCAGCGGCACCGTGTTCGAAGAGGCCCAGAAGGAGATCCTCAAACTCATGAAGATCGAGGTCAGTTTGATCTCTTCTTGATGGTTATGTAACCACAGACAACTATGCATACATTTTGTAATTGTAATGTTGTTATTTGGTTTGGCGTCACTGACACTTGACGCCATGTGCTGATAGTAAGACCCTTTGCCTTGCCCTCACCGTCTCCTCTCATTCAGGACCCTGCCTTGTTGAACGGGAGGGTCACCCTGCACCAAGCTAAAGCCGGCGCTGTCCTGGCAAGACAAGGAGACCAGGTAAACTGTCTTCTACTGCCTAAACACACCATTAAATGTCAAACTGCTGTTATGAAATTGTGGATTTTGCAATAACTTGTTTCAGCAGAGATGCTGGTTATATCGGTTGGTTCACTGACAAAAGTACACATTGCTGCTTCAACATTTCCCAACGGTAAACCTCAAATGGGACTTGACAGTCAACAGAACAGTTGATCTCTTGTGGCAATCATGCGGATGCTTCCCCTTTTCGTGTGGGTTTCCCCACACCCCCATTTGTATTTATTGAACCATATTAGGAAGTATAAAGCATGCAATGTTCTCTGTGAATATGTTTACGAGATACATGTGTAGACATGTGTAGACATGCTCTCCATTGAAAGTCAGTGGGTCAACGTCTAAACGACCACTATGCCAATATCCTGGAGCTGTTGTCAAAATGGCCATTTACATACCTTAGATTTGCATGTTGTGTCGCACCTCTTGTCTCTAACGACATACAACCTTTGAACTGGCTGGAGCTGTTCCAATGTGAATGTATGTTTAATGCCGTATGGTTGTGCCCCACCTAACTGTGATGTTGATTCTGATAAAAGCATGAAATGACTAAATGTAAAATGTAGGAAATATACCAAACCAGTGATCGAAGTAACTTTTAAAAAGACTTTGTTGCCGGGCTTGACCCACACATGTCTCACCCGGTTACATCGGGCCGCAGGAATGAACGAGCTCTGGTCAGCTCTGTCGCTCCGTATCGGTCCTCTGTGTGAGCGTACGTTCCTACGGTCCCCTCGACCGCCTCCTCCCAGCCCCCGGCCCCTGTAACAGATCCGAAGAACCCTGGGAAACCCTGAAAGGCATTTGACCGGTGGCTACCCACTTCCTCTTCCCTCTCTCCAAGGACGTGAGTCTGCACTTTGTCCTGTCAGGATGTCTGCACGTGTACCAGCGCATGATCGACAAGCAGGAGGCCGTGTGTCTGTTCGTGACCCAGCCCGGGGAGATGGTGGGCCAGCTGGCCGTTCTCACGGGGGAACCCCTCATCTTCACCATCAAGGCCGTGCGCGACTGCACCTTCCTCAAGATCTCCAAGTCGGACTTCTATGAGTGAGGGAGCACAAATGAAATGCCTAATGTTTCAGTGAAACAACACAGTGTGTCTATCTATGCGTGCGTTGCAACAATGGAATGAATGTCCGTTCCACGATCATCTCTCTCATATGCCCCTTGTGTCTCTCATCAGCACAAGAAGCTTTCAAACCTCACTTAACGCTAACCACACTTCCATTGCATGCTAGTGTCTCAATTGCTCAAGTGCTGTGTGATGCCCCCTGCAGGATCATGAGGGAACAGCCCAGCGTGGTGCTGAGTGCAGCCCACACTGTGGCCGTGCGCATGTCGGCCTTCGTCAGGCAGATGGACTTTGCCATCGACTGGATCGCGGTGGAGGCCGGCAGGGCCCTCTACAGGTACGCTAATGTACACCCTTGATGGATAAGGTTGTCGTTACTTTAATGAATCATAGGAAATGCAGTGTCAATGGTAATGACCTTTGTGGTGGCGGATGTAGATACACAACGACCGCCATTCAAATGAGATGGCTGTGGGATCCTAGTTAATATATCGGTGATGAGTTTGTGGGGTTTTTTTTTCCCGACAACTTTGCCCCTGCTTCCCGTGCAACAGGCAGGACGACCGGTCGGACTGCACCTACATCGTTCTGAACGGACGCCTGCGTTCGGTCATCCGTAAGGCCAACGGCAAGAAGGAGCTGGTGGGGGAGTACGGCAGAGGAGACCTCATAGGAGTGGTGAGGACCAGTTTACTCCCATCTTCTACCTTTTGTATCATGGCCGCCTGTATTTAAAATGAATCCTGGCTTAGAAAACACGAGCGAGGTCATGCTGTGTTTGTGTACGTATGAATGCCTACTACCATGCTCAGGTTTTGCATAGTGCCACAAACAAAAAATGCAGTGAGTTTCTTGTTGACTTTATTGTTTGTTTGAGACATTTGCTTTTACCAGCACAGGCTGCTGTGTACAACAGCGCTGGGCCAACTACAACCCCATGCTCATTTGCACTCCCTTGTGGCCAATTATACTATGACATATTAATTAGTGAACGGTGTGACGAAAAGACACAGAACTGAGCCACGGTGATGGCTACGCTTAGTTTCGACACTCTTTTAATGCAGTGTTCGGCCAACCAATCAACACGGTGAACAGTGTTCTATGGTAACCGCCCGTCCTCAGCAGGGTCAAACTCATCTGTGTTCCAGGTGGAAGCCCTGACCAGACAGCCCCGCGCCACCACGGTGCACGCCGTCCGCGACACGGAGCTGGTCAAACTGCCCGAGGGAACGCTCAACCACATCAAGAGACGGTACCCCCAGGTAGGTGAACCCTCAGCACTCACCCACCTGTCCCTGCATCGCGCCCGCCACACCTCAGGGTCGTCATAATACTGGACTCTCTAACTTTCGAGACATTACCTTGAAAAATATCGATAATCGATTATCACGGGGAAAAATGTACCACAATTGAGGGCATGTACAATTTTCGATTTGTATTTATGATAAATATAACATGAAGACGAGGTACAACAGCAGAATGACTGACTGTAGTAAAATGATGAACTACAGCGAGAGTCCGCTCTGCGAGTGAGTGACAGGTGGCGGGGCTATGTGGGCCGTGTAGTGCTGTGTGTTTGTCTGTCAACTCGCTGTGACAAGAGAGGCAGAGCGAGAAAGCACAGCTCATACTGGAGTGTCGATACTGTGGATAATGCTGAGTATTGAAACCGTTTCCAATATTCAGCATCAGTGTGTATTAAAGTCGACAAAACTACTCCAGATGTGTTGCCGTGGTATCTTTGACAAAATAGATAGGAGAGTTGTTGTTTTTTATAATTGAAGAGTTTGAAAAGATGATGGGATGTTAAAAAAAATCGTTTTTTCTGTGTAACATGTTCTGCCCTTGTGTTGTATTCTCAGAAAGCATTATTCCAATAACATTGATTTTCCATTCAGCCAGTTGTAATGTAACTTCATGTCGGGCCCCTGACAGGTGGTGACCCGGTTAATCCACCTGCTGGGCCAGAAGATCCTGGGGAACCTGCAGCAGGGCCAGGGACCCTTTGCAGGTGAGATGATGACCGGAGGTCCTGGGAGTGTTGTACTGAGCATCGATGGTTTCATCACGTTTCGTCTCCATACGATAGTTCTGCTAGATGATAGTTCTTCCTTTTGTCTCCATACGATAGTTCTGCTAGGAAAGTTCTTTCTTTCATCTCTGTACGATAAGGATGCTGGATGATAGTACTTCCTTTCTAACGATAAATAGTCACTCCTTTCCATACACCAACGGCTGTGGTGCCTGATTACATCAGGCATCTCATGTGGCTTTAGTTGATGAGTCCTAAGGCAGCAGAAACACCAAAAGCGTTACCCGCGTACATGTTACGCGCGTAACGCAGCTAAAATGTGCTTGACCATTTTGTGTCAAAAATGGTCAGATAACGCGCGTAACGCGCGTAGATGAGAACCGCCAATTCCTCCGCTCAATTCTCTTTCCAAAGCTCCGCAACAATGAAGGTCACTACCATCGTGAATGATAGAGCTTGGATCGGGTTAGATTAAATAATCTCGGATATAAATAACAATAATCGGTGAAATAAACATGTATTGACTGGATACTACATTCCAATGGCTTGGTCTGTTGTGACCTCCACCATCTCGTTTTAGGTCTTAATCATTCAAGGTGGTATTAGTACGCTAAACGTTTGAAGTTGACTTGCTAAACCAGAGACGCTGTCCATCAAGTGAATGAGCTTCCTCTTCGTCATAACTATCAACAAACATCCTTCACATTCACGAGCGAACATTATGAAGTAAAATGCACATTTCTCGCTAGAATGTTTACATAAACGCATTTAATGCGTACTATGTACTAATTCCACCAGAATAAAGAAGATGTCGGCCGGCCGTATGCTTCTGTGCAAGCTCTCTCTGCGACAGTGACGTCGGGTCAAGCTCAACGCTGATTGGCTATTGCGGCGGTATGCGCGTAAAGACGTTCATTTTTGAACTCTTCGTACGCGCGTATATGTACGCGCTCAATATACGCGCGTCAATATACGCGCCTCATACGCGCCTAACGCGAGTAAAATGTTGCTTAAACGCGTGTAACGCGTGTACGCGTCCCATACGCGCGTAAACCAATGGTTCCCTATGGGAAAATGGCCGATTTTATACGCGTGATACGCGGGTTACGCTTTTGGTGTGGCCGTAGCATAAGGCAGCAGAAATCACTGCTTAGGGTTACCTTTTCATATACATGTTTTTAATGCTTCCCGAAGGAGATTGAGGACTCTGAACTAAACCCATCACTCGCAGCACTAGAAGCGGTGGGCAGCCGCAGTACGGCACCCAGAAACCAACTCCAGGGCTACTGCCTAGCTCAAGGGCATCGGCAGGAGTAACCTAACAATGTATTTGTGGTCTGGGAGGGAACCCACGCAAACACGGGGAGAACATACAAACACCAGACAGAAAGGCCCTCCTGGGGTTTATACCAAGGCCATTCTTGCGGTGGGCTAACAGTGCTGACCACTTTGCCACCCCAAACGCACAATACGGTTCACTGCAGTGGGGAGGGGGGGTAGCCTGATCATTACACACACGTTCAGGCAAGCGTTGTGTTTCCATTCGCTCATCAACGTCCACGGTTCCCGCTGTGGTGCAGGGTCGACGATGGGCCTGTCGTCTGTGACCTCCAAGCCCGGACGTCACCAACCCCGCCAGCAATCTGTCCACGGTGGCGGTACTGCCTGTCTGTGACGATGTGCCCATCAACGCCTTCAACCTGGAGCTCAGTCACGCCCTCAACGCTATTGGTGAGTCCGCCTTGACGGGGGGGCGGGAACCATCCAAGCTGTTTGCCATTGGTCGGATAGATTTACCGCCATGTGGCTGCTGTGTTGGTGTGTGTTCCTAAAAGATGAATGTGAAGACATTAAGTCCCGACTTTTAAGAAGCGTAAAGTAGTATAAGAGATTTGCCAAATATTTACAACATGTTGAGAACACGCAATTGAATTAAGAAAATGTCTAGACAAATAGCTAGTCTGAAATCAATATCCGGGCTAAAAGTCATTTTGATCCATCACTGTGTATGTGGACTGCCGTCACTCATCTCTCTGGGGGTCTTCCAGGCCCCACCCTCCTGCTGACCAGTGAGATCATCAGGGAGCGACTCGGTGCCTCTGCCTTGGACAGGTGAGCTTCAAGTAAACACATCCCAACCGGTCTTCATCCGGCCACATTTTACTGCCCTCACGCTGTCTGAATACAGAATTCAGCCAGCTCGTCGGGACCAGACGGGGTTAGGTGTTTTGCTCAGGGACACCTCGACAACCTCCTGGTTTCATGTCAACCCGCTCTACATCCGCTACTGCAGTCCTAAACATCAGACTAAAGTCAAAGAGAAAGCTAAAGTACAAAGCCAAACCAAAAATGCAGCAAACCCATCCAAAAGCCCACCTATCCGTGTGTGGAAGAGGGAGCGTGGGTGATGCTGTTCACCTTATGAAGCCTGCAGGCCGCACCCACACAGGTGCCCCACGTCGGCTGACCACCCTCTGAGCTCGGCCCACTGGCTCCATACATAGATTACCCAACAGGAGAGCCAGCAGACTGAGAGAGAGGGCCATCACAACTAGGGCTGAATGATGTAACGGAACACGATTTGAAAATCACAAAGGTGCAAGCTTTTATCGTTACCTTTTATATGTTCTATCAATCCATGCATCAATTCACCTCCACACATAGGCCTGGCCCAAAGGAAAGAGTGCTGTATATGTTGACATCTTCCAATGTTGGGTCGGTCATACTATAGCAGGGTGTCTGCGCATCCTTAAAAAGTCTTAAGTCTTAAATTCATGTTTCTAAATTTAAGGCCTTAAAAAGTCTTAAATTCGTTACAAATGTCATATGCTGGTCTTAAATACTGTAACTCAAGGTCTTAAATTTGTCGGGGCAGTACTATATATTTTTAATTTTTTTCCGAGGGACTTTTCAGGGAGGACATGTAGAGAGGCTTCCTTTTTGCTAGCTGCATATATAAACGATTATCTGCGTGCTTGCTAGCTAGTCTGCGACAATGGGTAGGTGCAAATTCAAGGACAGTTGGCTAGAAGACGTCTGTTTCCGTAGTTGGCTCGCTTCTGTTGCCAACCCCCACCATCGCGTGTTTTAGGACTTAAATTTCTTTCAAGGTGGTATTAAAAAGGTCTTAAAAAGTCTTAAATTTGACTTGCTGAAACCTGCAGATACCCTGTATAGAATGATTCATCTTGTTTAGTGACCAATACGGAACAAAAGGAACTTTAAAAACAAAAATGCGTACAAAATCGCAATCGCGACGTTGGTCGAAATGATCGCAATTGGGTTATTTCCCCCAAATGGTTCCGCCCTAATCAGAACCCACGGCGCCCTCCCTCTAACGTCGCGTCCTTCCTCCCGGCCAGCGTCCACGAGTACCGTCTGTCCGGCTGGCTGGCGCAGCAGGAGGACATCAACCGGATCGTCCTGTACCAGTCGGACCTCACCATGACCCCCTGGACCCAGCGCTGCATCCGACAGGCTGACTGCATCCTCATCGTGGGCCTGGGGGACCAGGAGCCCGCCCTGGGACAGGTGAGGGGCCTCAGGGCTTATAGGGGCTCGTACGCGGCGGATTGCATTGTGGGGGATTCGTGGGGGATTGTCGCCGAATTGAGAGGAGAAGCAGAACTGTAAAATCTAGAATCTTAGATCTTCTTGGTCTTTTAAGATTATCCTCTTAATCTTAGATAACTTAAATACTGGTATGTGACCTAGGCTAATGAAAGCTGTTGTGATTCGTCCGGTTTGAGAATCTTGGATTGAGGGGGCTAAGGTCACAGGTAATATACTGCGTTCCTGCTTCTCAAAGAAAACCATAATGAAAAAATAAAAACGTTAGCGATTTCACTCATTTTCAACAAAACGACTTGATGCACAGTTTGCACCAGAGCATAGTTTGAGAGAATTGATTTTTCAACAAAGATAACTCAAAAGGCAGCTCTAAAAAAAAATCTAAAAGTAGTGTACTTTACGAGGGACGGGGCAATCAACAGTTCAATGGAGGGTGATTTCAACCCTTAGCAGAACGCGACATTAACGTTTAAAAGCGGTGAGACGAAGGCCAATGGCAGTGTTAAAAGCAAGATTATTTTCAAATACTTGGACATGACTCAATATTAAACTCTAGGGGCCTCAAATGAAACCATAAAGGTATCACTTATGACCCAATAACGTGTGCAATAATGTGCCATGGACACGTCCTGTGGACACCGCTCTAACCTGAGGTTCCTCTCATCTCCCCCCTCATCCCTCCTCCCTCATCTTTCCTGGTCCCTCTTCATCCCCGTCCTTCCTCACCCCTCATCCCTCCTCCTCATCCCTGTCCCTCCTCGTCACTCCCTGTCCCTCCTCTTTCCTTTTCCGTCCTCCCTCCTCATCTGTCCTCGTCCCTCCTCATCTGTCCTCGTCCCTCCTCATCTGTCCCCGTCCCTCCTCCGTCCCTCCTCATCTGTCCCCGTCCCTCCTCATTCCTTGTCCGTCCTAACCCCCGTCCCTCCTTGTCCCCCAGCTGGAGCAGATGCTGGAGAACACGGCGGTGCGGGCCCTGAAGCAGCTGGTGCTGCTCCACAAGGAGGACGGGCCGGGCCCCTCCAGGACGGTGGAGTGGCTCAACATGCGCAGCTGGTGCTCCGGACATCTGCACCTCAAGTGCCCGCGCCGGGTCTTCTCCAGACGCAGCCCCACCAAACTGGTAGGACCCCCCCTCCCCCCGTCTGCCCGTCTGCTGGATCCCTCAATCGGGCCCCCACAAGGGCTGGGAAGGGCTGGGAAAAGACTTGGCATTGGAGAGCAGTGTTTGGAATGGGGGGATGGCGGCTTTGAGGTTTACGAGCTGTCGGATTTGGCAGGGGGTCCTGTGTGTTATACTCAAAGTATCGGGAAAGCCGGTTATGATTGGATTATTTTTCTGGAATGTACTTTGTACTAATCCTGTGCGTTTTATAGGAGTCAAATAATGTACGGTACATTTGCTTTGTTTTTAATTCTAAACGTGTGTTTTGTTTCCTCGTCTTGTAATGCATTTTTGTCCTGTGCGTGTCTGTGCGTGTCTGTGCGTGTGTGTGCGTCGCAGAGGGAAGTGTACGAAAAGGTGTGCGAGAAGACGGTGGACCGACACAGCGACTTCTCGCGGCTGGCCCGGGTTCTGACGGGGAACAGCATCGCCCTGGTGCTGGGGGGAGGGGGAGCCAGGTGACACACACACGCACGCACGCACACGCACGCACGCACGCACGCACGCACGCACGCACACCACACACACACACACACACACACCACACCACACACACACACACACACACACACACACACACACACACACACACACACACACACACACACACACACACACACACACACACACACACACACACACACACACACACACACACACACCAGCAGGTGGTGCTGTCTCGCCATCTGATTTTTGTTTTGTTTTGTGTGGTTTTTTTTCGTAAAGGTGACATATTATGCCACCAGGTGTGAGTGTAATTAGCCCTTACAAGCCGTTCTAAATATGTGCCTCTTCTGACATCATAAGTGGGCGTGTCCGTCTATCTATCCTCATACATCTAGGTGGACACGCCCACTTGTGACGTCAACAGGGGCAGATTTTCAAAACGGCTTGTAATGGCTCATCAATCAGACACACCTGGTGTTACTATGTCACCTTTTAAAGGGGAAGTCATCGCCCGTTTTAGTAGGATACCTTCCAGCCATGCATGGGGGGGATGTACCCCTCTGTCCCTGTCCCTCCTGACCTGCTGCTGTCCCCCTACGTAGGGCTGCTCCAACATGGAGGGGTCGTCCTCCGTCCTCTGTCCCCCTCTGACCTGCTGCTCTCCCCCTATTCAGAGGCTGCTCCCACGTGGGGGTGATCAAGGCCATGGAGGAGTCGGGGATCCCCATCGACATCGTGGGCGGGACCTCCATCGGCTCGTTCATCGGGGCGCTGTACGCAGAGGAGAGGAGCGCCGTCCGGACCAAGCAGAGAGCCAGAGAGTGGTCCAAGGTGCTGCTGCAGGCCAGCCGTCACCGACACAGTCACGCCTCACATGCACCCATAAAACATTGGGTTTGACGGGAGTCATGGCTCACATTAACACAATCTTTCATGTGGTTTTCATTTTCGTCGATCGTTTTTGGTTGAATGCGACTAGAATTGGCAGGGACCTCGCTTTACAGTATTAAAGGATTTATGAGGGCGAAACATTTATGTATTGCGATTTTGTCCATACTTCGATATAGTTTGTGTGTTTTGAGGTTGGGGTTCAGGTTGTAGAGCTCTGTCGGGTGTCCGCCATTGGTTCAATCAGAACATAATTTAGCTTATGCTAATTGACTACTGGCGAGGACACTAGTGCCATCTGTGGGACGGTACCATTAATGGGCTCCCACGCTGATTGTTTTTGGCCTACGTTTCTCTATTTCCAGGAAGTGAAGAATGGCTAACGATATTAGCTCGACATTATCCATCAAATTGATTCCCTGAATGTCCTTGCGTTTCAGGCCATGAACTCTGTGTTCAAGACCGTGCTGGACTTGACCTACCCCATCACCTCCATGTTCTCCGGCTCCGCCTTCAACACCAGCATCTACAAAGTGTTTCTGGACAAGCAAGCTGAGGTCAGAGGTCACCACCAACCACCATAAATGTACCCTTTCCCTTTCTTTTGAGCAGAACCTAAATGTTCTCCTAATTGTTCATAACGGTTGTGTTATAGAGTCTTATGGCAGATGGAATATAAGACCTGCGCAGTGTGTACAATATGCAGGTGCAGGCTGCACTAGAAGCACTTTGTGTTCTGTGCGTTTCCAGGACCTGTGGTTGCCCTACTTCAACGTCACCACGGACATCACGGCCTCGTCCATGCGCGTGCACCAGGACGGTAGGTCGACTGCCGGGCTGAGCTGGCTTCTAGAGCACACCCTTATGCAAGGCTGCAGTGTCGATGACTTGTATAAGGCATCCATTATGTTAAGTATCACTGTGTAGTATCACCCTATCGCAAAAGGTATTGGGTAGTGCCTGAGTAGTTGTGTTCACACCGACACATGCTTAGATATGCATCAGGTCGTGTTGTGTGTTTTTCAACCCATGCATTGAGATCTTTCACTTTAGGATTGAAATAATATTGCTTTTATGGAATAATTAGGTTTTGTACTCTATGGGTGGTCTTTTTAATTGTTCAGTAATCGAATGACTTAATATGTGTTAACCCTAAGTTCTGCTGTCCCATCCTTGATATAGGGGTGGTTTCTAGTATCACTCGATCTTCATTTGCTTGGCTGTTTCTCTCGACCAAAACGTTAACGTTTGTTATGGCCCCCTTTGCACGCATACTACTAACTAACTTGTATCGCTGTTTGACTTCTAAACCAAATCCTTAACTTTTCACTTGACCCGTGTGTGTTGCACTCAGTTCTTCTAACCCAACACCTTCTGGCCCTGCTCCACTACAGCCGCCAGCCAATCATGGAACTCTCTTAAAGGCGCTCCTGTGTTGCGTTCGCATAGTGCTGCGTGGACCTTTAGATTGTGTAACGTCGCAAAAAATATCAATATTATCAAGTCTTCCACAAGTTTAATCTATAATGGCCGATGTACACAACCTCAGAGATTTTATTCTGGTAAAGTTCATTCAAATAATGAGATGGTTGTTATTCGAGGAAAGCAATATTTATTAATTTAAAATTAAATTTAAATGAAATCTGTGCATCTTTAATTTCATTTTAATTATATTTATTTGGGCTAAAAAATCACCCACAACACTTCAAACCGACATATCAGCCGAAAGTGTTGACCTTAAATGCTCCATTTGTGCAATGTTTGCTCAGTAAAAGCTCGGCCTTGACTCGTGCGGACCAGACAGGACAGAGTCACACCATGTCTCTTTAAGCAACAGAGCACTAGTTAGTGGAGCGGGACGCACGTCTGCTTTCTTGTTTGTCTCTCCATGTTTTCGCTCCTAATTTCTCTCCTTCTCTCTCCTCCATTTGAACTAAGTCATGTATAGTAGAGCCGTAGCCTCTCCATTGATTTCCTTTGCACCCATGTCTGTTCCGTTTTTAACAAAGACGATAATTGACTTTCTTAGGGATGTCCGTCCTAAGGACACTCTATCGAGGAAACTTAACCCTGTTAGGACCCCTGACCGTCAACTACCCCCTCTACCACCGCTCATTTCCGACATCAACCTGTAGGATCCAGACACTCCATCTTGGCACCCTGGCACCCCTGTCCCCCCTTTCACCGCGCAGTGCCCTGCCCCCTGCTTTCCTTCACCCCCTTTCCTTCTCTGTCTGAGCGTGTTCTGTCACACTTTCTTACGTTTTTTTAAATCTTCAAAAGTCGTCGTAATTCTTCTCGTTCTTTTTACTCCGGGTATTTAGGGTGGCTTAGCTGCTTAGGTTCTGATACGTCCAAGAGTATCTTGAGCTCTATAAAACAGTGTGTGGCCTAGTTAGCCAGTGGACAGAGCTGGCCTGAGCACATCCTATAATGAGGATTTCCTAGTTGCTGAATTAGTTTGTTATTCCAATAGCGTTCCTCTCTTTCTCTCTCCACCTCTCTCCCTCTCTCCCTCCCCCCCTACGACTCTCGCTTGTTGGAACCATCTAACATTGCTAATCCTAATTGATATGCTAAAACCAAATATGTATACAGACCTAACATAGCCTGTTGCAAGACCAGGGGCCTAATTTATCTTCAGATTATTGTTAATTGAATCAAACGTGTTATATATATATATATATATTAATGTGTGGATTGGCCTTACATTATACTATTTGGATGCATTTTTGTAAATCCCAATAGATTTTGTTTAGGATATTTGGGATTCATAGAAATACTGGGCAGATGTTTCTCTATCAAAGCAGCCTGCCTGTTATTCCCGAACCGTGCCGTTTTTTTGTTCGAGTTTGTCTCTCTCTGTCTCCCTGTCTCTCTTTCTCTGTCTCACTCTCTACGTCTCTCTGTCTCTCTCTCTCTCTGTCTCTCTGTCTCTCTCTCTCTCTCTCTCTCTCTCTCTCTCTCTCTCTCTCTCTCTCTCTCTCTCTCTCTCTCTCTCTCTCTCTCCTCTCTCTCTCTCTCTCTCTCTCTCTCTCTCTCTCTCTCTCTCTCTCTCTCTCTCTCTCTCTCTCTCTCTCTCTCTCTCTCTCTCTCTCTCTCTCTCTCTCTCTCTCTCTCTCTCTCTGTCTCTCTCTCTCTCTCTCTCTCTCTCTCTCTCTCTCTCTTGATATATATATAAATACTTAGGTCTCCTGAACCCACCTCCCACCTCCCTTGTTTGATGTGCTCTCTCCTTCTCCATCTCCATCTTCCTGACAGGCTGTGTGTGGCGCTATGTTAGAGCCAGTGCCTCCTACACCCCCTATTTACCTCCCCTCTGCGACCCCAAGGACGGCCACTTGCTTGTGGATGGTTGCTATGTTAACAATGTCCCAGGTCAGACATCGGAAAGAAACGACATTAACACCATTGCCCGGTCGCACCGCCTCCCCCTCCCTCCCCCACCCCCCCCCCCCCCGTCTCACAACCTCACTCAGCTCGAAAAACACCATAGACCACCCAGACCACCCACCGTCCCTCCCTCCCTCCCTCCCTCCCTCCCTCCCTCCTCCTCCCTCCTCCCTCTCCCTCCTCCCTCCCTACTATCCCCTTTCCTCACACCCACCCCACCCTTCTTACTCCTTTAACTCCCCATCCTGACCAGTTGGACATTGGGACCCATGGTTTGGAAGGAAAGACCTCATTAGTATCTGAATCTGACACATATACAATATATATATATATATATATATATGTATGAATATATTCTGTGTATATGTATACATATTAAACTAAAGATGATCCACTGTTTTAGTGGATCGCAGATTAGTTCTCCCCTCCCAACGGTTGTGACGACAACAACTCTCAACGCAGATTCCAATTTGGTTTGGCCCCGCCCCCTCTTGTTGAATTCCACTGTCTCGGCCTCCTCCTATTGGCTCGCAAGGCAGCGCTAGTGCATGCTGCGGTTATCCATGGGTTCGCTCCATAGAGAAAGAGAGAATGAGAGGTGCATGATGGCCCTGCTTAAGTGCCCCTTGTTTATCATTTCCCCTCCCCCCCCCCCCCACCACACCCACTCTCCCTAATTGTCATCCCCTCGTGTTGAGGAATGCACAGAAGTCTACGTGTTTGTGTTTTAATTTGTCAAAGAAAGTTTCCATGCTTTTTTTGTACTTAAAGCTCAGGGTCGATTTTTTTTGTTTTTGTTTTTAGTTAATTCAACTCATATGAGGGATGATGATAGAAATACATCTGCATCTTAGTCTTCTAAGAAACCCTTATTAGGTTCAAGGTGACCACCGTGCACAATGGATGTCTCGGCCTCTAGGTCTATTCTAGTTTAGTGCCGTGAGATGTCATCACTTCCTCCGTCTGTGTCTGTGGTGGCAGTTCTCTGAATTCTCTGAATTTCTGCTCTACAAGTGTGTGTGTGTGTGTGTGTCTTGCTGACTCCACCGCGGCATGCTTCCATCTCAGCCATGCAAGGAACGTCCTTTACCCTATTCTCCACCTCCATGACCACTTTAAACATCTTCACAAACGTGTTATTATTATTATTATTATTACCCTCTCCAACCTTCTCCCTATGGCTTTGCTTGCCTTTATGTGCACGCCAATGCTTTACCTCATGAGCCAATCATTATATTTAATGTAAATATACTGCATATTGGTTTCTATCTTTCCTCATGTAGTGTTTTTATTGTTCACAATAAGTGTTCTGGATCCTACAGTTGCCACTCCCCGCCCCATACCGCAAAATAAAAACGGTCCCTTCTTCCTAGTATACGACGACGCGTCAGCGACGCAAAGGCCGCGCAAGCCCCTGCCGCGATCTCATTCCGATCACCGAGTGCCACCAATCAACCCCGCAAACGGCCCCTTCACTTCAAATCAGGCCAATTCTGCAGCTTCAGATTTCCTCTGGCAGCCCTCTCAAACTCCACACAGAGTCAGACGCAGCCTCCTCTGTTCTGCTATCCTTCCAACCCATGCAGCCAGCGGCCTCCTCCTTCCTCCTCCTCCGCTCCGCTGGCACCGAGCTAAGGCCCAGGGCAGGCCGCCATGGTTGACGCACCACATGTTCACTGCGGCAGACACGGGACCCTGAATGTTGTCACGACAACGGCCAACTGCTCCTCCTCCTCCTCCCTTTTGAGATTCGGATCCGTCTGCCATCCGTAGCCTTTTACAAACATTCGACATTGGGGGCTTCCCTGGATGATCTAAAACAAAATTATGAGGGTTAAGTCGGATTTATTGTAAAGCCACCTCAGATCCATAGGATTTCTGATCTCGCACGGAAGGAGCGACGACGTTGTCGGGACATATTCTGGAGGCCACACTCGGCCTTGACGCTCTGTCGCGGCCACTGCGCCCTCTCTTACCTCGAGCAGCGCCGCGTTGCCACGCAAAGGTGTCTGTGCCCGGGTAACAGGTGTCCGTCGGGGCACAACAGAGTGTGAAGGTCACCCCCAGGACCACAGGCCCGGCCTCGCTCCCTCTCCTCCCAGGAGGGGGGGCGGGGGCACCTGACCGCCAGGCGGGGGTTGTGGTCGGGGTTTGACACTAACCAAACGCATTTTGGTTAACCTTGATTGAGATGTTATTCCATCCCCCTGAAACCCTCCCCCCCCCCCCTCCTCCCCCAACCCCAAACCTCCCCCCCCCCCTCCCGACTCCCACACCTCCCTCCCGGTGATAGGCTCACTGTGGCGCTATGTGCGGGCGAGCATGACCCTTTCGGGGTACCTGCCGCCCCTCTGCGACCCCAAAGACGGCAACTTGCTAATGGACGGGGGCTACATCAACAACCTGCCAGGCAAGTAGAGGGGGAGCACCCCCAGACCAGGGGGGTACGGTACCATGTCCCTGCCAGAGGGGGGCAGTAATGCATTCAGGGGTTGTCTGCGGGTTCGAGCGGGTAAGTATGCAACCAGGGGGGATTGGAGATTTCCCCGTCCGTTTTGTTTTAGAGTTTCTAATTGTACATTTTTTTATAGATTTGCCAAATTATTATAAGATATATTGTTGTCTAAATTGAGTAGTGAACTCAACACGACACTAAAACATTGGTGGACTTGTGGAAATCTGCATTGGTTGGGTTGTATTGAATGTTATGTTGAACTTTGCAAGAAAGAACTAAATATCACACGTCTGCCTATCTGTTAATTCCTTTAGGACAAGGCAATGTGATATATCTGTCCATCAAACAGTCTGGTGGTAACACGTGTGATGTGAATTTCGTTCGTTTTTTAGTTGAAGCTTTTACATGAAAGCAGCTTGAATTAAATCTGCACTATTTAGCTTTTTAATTTGGAAAATACTACGTGGTTCTGTGGTGACATAGTTTTTCTATGTATAATTATAATAAAGAGATGATCATCAAGATAACGTGATCTTTAATCAAATAGTCTTTTGGCTACCTGAATCTCATTTGCTCCACTGGCAAGAAATTTTGATCAAACAGATAGTGTGTCAGCAAATGCAGACATAATTCAATCAATCTATCTCAATAAAGTTCTCTTGTGTTGCGCTGGTGTAGCAATGGGCAATAGGGGACCCTTCTGACGTTCAAGCAAAAGTACATAGTGCAGCTTTAAACCCTGAAGTATTATAAGACGGAAATAAAAATCAAGAATCTATTGTTCGTAGACACCAGTCTGTTTTTTGGACGTTTTTTCTGCTTGAATGGAGATCATTTCAATAAAACTGACTCTTTGGGAAAAAAAAACAACAGTTTCTGTGAATCAAGGTGTACGGGGTAAGGTCTCGTGAGGTAGAGGACTATTTCCTCTGTGGACCGTATTCGCGTAAAGCCAAAAACGCACAGAACTTCTCGAGGAAATCCTCCCCTTTGTCGGCCTCTGTGAGTAACAACAGTCTCGTCATGTTTCCCCAAGCTCTGTGCAGTGTTATCCTGCTGCTTTCAAACTGTTGTTTGTACGCTGTTGGCTGTCGTCAGAGGTTTGTGGAATACGGCGTTTCAGAGACGTTGCTCCAACCAATAGGATTTCCGACACAAATCTACTCATTATCGATGTATCTTTCAAATGTATTGCTCTAGATCTTGTCCTTCGGTACAATGAACAAATCAATGGTGGGCTTTCTTTCTGGACTGTACAGGTGTCCTTGAGCCACACAGCAGAATGACCAACGGTCTCTGACACATAATTCCCAAAAAGATAAACCAAAGACGATCTCCTAAACTCTCTCCATCCTTATTTTGACCCATGACAAAAAGCAAGCTTTCTGTGGTTGTGTCTTTGCTGTGTGAGCCCACCTGAACATTTTAGGAACAGAGAGAAGCGGTTACCCAACAACGCACACAACACAATATCCTCTTCATCGTCTCCTCGTCACCCTGGCTTTATGCGCTTGTGGGCTCGTGTGTGTGTGTGTGTGCGTGTGCCCGTGTGAATATGTGCGTGTGTGTCGCGTATTGCAGCGGACATTGCCAGAAACATGGGCGCCAAAACGGTCATAGCCATCGATGTGGGGAGCAAAGACGAGACGGACCTCTGTAACTACGGAGACTCCCTGTCGGGTTGGTGGTTGCTATGGAAACGCATTAACCCCTGGGCAGAGAAAGTGAAGGTATGGACGGCTGTGCTGGTTATACCATCTGAACTAAGAGCATGGTGTGCACCCTATGACTTATTTTACTGTCTGATTACAAATGTTTATCATTTTTATCGTTACCAACTGAGGGAGAGATTCTTGCTCACCACTCGTCCCCAAGCCTCTCCCAAACAGAAGCCTGTAAAGTATGGAGGAACGATGCCGCTTCGCCTAGTTCTCTTTCTTTAGTTTTCCCCTGCGGAAATTGTCCAGTTAAACATTCTCCAATGTTGGTTCAAGCACTTCATATGCAGGCTCTTCCACTGATAAGAATCAGAGGAGGACCTCCGCACATGTCCGGGGAACGAACTCCAAAGTAGTGTAATACGTAATGTTCATTCACCCGTTAGTATTGCCAATGAACCTATTACTCCCAAATGGATTAAATGAGAAATGGGATGGGTGGGTGGGTGTGTGTGTGTGTGTGTGTGTGTGTGTGTGTGTGTGTGTGTGTGTGTGTGTGTGTGTGTGTGTGTGTGTGTGTGTGTGTGTGTGTGTGTGTGTGTGTGTGTGTGTGTGTGTGTGTGTAACCCATTTGTCATATATATATAATTATTTTTATTTTTATTTGTATTTTTTTGAAAGTACCTTCCACATCGTATCTGTTGGATACAGTTTACCAGACAGACACCGACACTCACACACACCACCCCACACCACACCCCAGCCCTCCACCTCCCCGCCCCTGACTCGGCGTCTCCCTGGGAGCGCTCCAGGTGCCGGATATGGCGGAGATCCAGTCGCGGCTGGCCTACGTGTCGTGCGTGCGGCAGCTGGAGCTGGTGAAGAAGAGCGCCTACTGCGAGTACATCCGGCCGCCCATCGACCGCTTCAAGACCATGGACTTCGGCAAGTTTGACGAGATCCACGTGAGTCCCCGTCTCAGGCCTGGCCTACTGTCCCATGATGTCCAGAACCCGAAGGTCCCCCAGTCCACAACTCTGGTGTGGTGTGTGTGTGTGTGTGTGTGTGTGTGTGTGTGTGTGTGTGTGTGTGTGTGTGTGTGTGTGTGTGTGTGTGTGTGTGTGTGTGTGTGTGTGTGTGCGTGCGTGTGTGTGCGTGCGCAGGACGTGGGCTACCAGCACGGCAAGCTGCTGTTCACCGGCTGGGCCCGCGGTGACATCATCGACAAGATGCTGAAGGACCACCGCTCGGCGGACTACAACGACAGCAAGAGGAACGACGTGAGACACACACACACACACACACACACACACACACACACACACACACACACACACACACACACACACACACACACACACACACACACACACACACACACAGACACCTCCACGCACCTACACTCAGTAAATGTGTGGATGGTTGCCCATTGGTGTCCAGAGTACGCCGGGAGGTGCCTTCAGAGATCCTGCCCTTTAGCCGTTATGTGTGAACGTGTAAAGCAATGGTTCCCAACCTTTTTTGCATTTTCAATTTGTTATTTGTAGTTTTTTTCGAAGCATCTTCTGCCAGTGATATCAATGGTAATGGAATCGCCCCGCTCTGCGACGCACTAATAAGTGACTAGTCGTAGTGTTCTCCTGGCTGGGAAGTTAGGCCCTCAGTTTGTATACACAAGACGTCTGACACCTTTTAAATTCAATGGTTTGCTAAAATCAAATATCCATAACTTACTTCATCAATCTCCTGAAACCTCATATGCCCCCCCTCCCCCACCCCCCAGACATGTACCCGTCCTGCGGCAGACTTCACGGACCTAGCGGAGATCGTGTCCAGGATCGAGCCGGTCCAGAGCTACGTCGCTGAGGACGGTGAGAGCGCTCGGCCCTCATCCCGTCCAGTGAATGCCCCCTCGGGCCATGGCCCGCCTCTCTCTCCTGCTTCTTCTACTTTAGTACATTTAGAGCTACGCTTGAAGTATATCATGTGGGCCGTCCAACCGTTGTTTGAAGCAGGTGTGTGTGTGTGTGTGTGTGTGTGTGTGTGTGTGTGTGTGTGTGTGTGTGTGTGTGTGTGTGTGTGTGTGTGTGTGTGTGTGTGTGTGTGTGTGTGTGTGTGTGTGTGTGTGTGTGTGTGTGTAGCCGAGGAGTCGGACGGGCTGACGGAGTACGAGGAGGACGGGATGGACACGGTGAGGGAGGAGGAAGGCGAGGAGGAGGAGGACGACGAGGGAGAGTCCCCCGGAGACCTGTCCCCCGGAGAGTGGGGCCCAAACGGGGTGTTCCAGACGGTGAGCGCCCCTCTAGAAGACCCCCCGACCCTCTGCACGGACAGGGGGTCGTGGGGTCAAACCTACAGCGCAACCTTCAGTAAACTAGCCTTGGTCAAGGTCATCCAAAACGATCCTGAGCGACGCCTCGATTTAACACCGAAAGAGAAGCTATTCTTTGGCGCGGCGCGATTAACTTACAAGGCCGATGCGAAGACGCTGATAGGCGTGAAATTTCTCGCGAATGGCACCGCACAAATGACGTGAAACTCCCTTGAGTCTACTCACGCGGCAGCTGTTTGTTTGCTTCGTCCGCCGTGTTCGCTCGCGGGGAAATATCTGAAGTTCGGTCGCGAACTCCGCGTGAAGCGGTGTCATGAGAGTCCTGTCAGTCACAAAACATGCTTGCGGTTCCCATGTTCAAAATCGTGCTTTGGTTTTGATGTGAACACGGATTTGGACTAACATCGCACCAGGAGAGAAGTGTGTGGAGGTTTAAATATCCTTTGTTGAGCAGACGGTTTTTCCATTTGTTCCACAAATGCCGCAAGCAATTGTTTCTTTAGTAGCGACATCCTTCCTGTCCTCCACAGGATGAGGACAAAACGGTGCGTCAGCGCAGGAAGTTCACCCTGGACTCGAACACCTCGGAGGTGTCCGACTGCTGACGGGTGGGCGGGACGAACAGCGGAGGAGGAGCCTGAAGCGACCGGCCCCGCCCCCCCGGCCCGCCTCCTGTCCCAGACGACCCACGCGGGCTGGACCTTAGAGTCGGCCATCTTTTTAAACTTGACAGACTCTCGTCATCAGAGACTCGCTGGGGAACTTTGTCTTTGTTTTCGTGTCTTGAGGAATTTCAACTTTGAACTTTCCGCTTAACTTATGAACCGTCCCCCACCCCCCTGATATGTGAAACGCACATTAAACTCGTATCACCTGTGGACCTGTACTTTCCTGATCTGAAGACCCCCCACCTCTCCATCCAGGAGACATCCCCCTCACTTAGGCCCCTCCCCCCACTTAGGCCCCGCCCCCTCACTGAGGCCCCTCCCCCCGGATAGCCTTTCATAAAAAAGAGTAAAAAGAAAAGAACTGTATCCTGGCTCAAAGGTCGGCTTCCTCCTCAGAACTTCCCCACCACCACTCACGCCTGCATGCCCCTGCTCCCGCAGGTTTATCATATAACGCTCATTTAGACAATGCTAAGCTAAAAAAAAACGTCTCTGCCATACCGCTGATTAACTATATTTTGTGTGTGTGTGTGTGTGTGTGTGTGTGTGTGTGTGTGTGTGTGTGTGTGTGTGTGTGTGTGTGTGTGTGTGTGTGTGTGTGTGTGTGTGTGTGTGTGTGTGTGTGTGTGTGTGTGTCACAGCCACGTTGTGGGAAGAAATGGACTGAACCACTCGTAAGAACGAATGTAGAAATGGAAAGAGTAGAAGCTGGAAACGTCATTGAGGTCAGTGGAGCTAAATCCATGCACTCATAGTGAATGAATGGGTAGCCTGTAGAATGTCCCGGTAGATGGGCATGGCTGGTTGGGGTTGAAAATCGTGGACAGGTTTTTTGAATGGATGAACGGAGATTGAAATTCTCAGTTTGGAGTAACAATGACATGACTTGAATGTTTTTGGCAAGTGTGCCAACGTTTGTGTATTTCCTAAGTACTGTCACACGCAACGGCTCTCGGGTTGATTACCGTGAGCTCGAATCACGGAGGCTGAATCAACAAGGATCTGGATAGCGAAAGACGCACTTGCCATCCAGACGTCTCGCAGGCTAACGCGGTACCCCGCGTGTGGTACTACACATCCCCCTTCCTTAGGGGACAGCTCTTGTAAATGGACTGCTATGTAACACGCGTCTTATTAATGTAAAATGATACTTATGGATTAAGGAGGCGTTACGCCATCTGGATCTGTACGTATGCAGACCTATTCATTCAGTCGATTAAACCAATAAAAGCGTGACTTAAAACTATTAATCCAGACAGTTCATGGACCTATGTTATAACTCGCACATATGTGGTACTATGCCAGTACCGGTACAGGGATGAATATGATTCATGTGTCAAAGCTGCATCGCAGATCCGTGGGACCTTAGTGAGGGCCCCATCATGGCCAGTCTGCTGTACATTTTCACCCCATCCTCTGTTGGGAATGGTTTTGTTTTATTAATTTAATTTTTAATATGAGAGAATCTCCAAATGATAATTTTAATATAAATGGTTATTTTATAATTAGCTTGGCTTTGGTGTTTTTTTGCACTGAAATGTTCTCTTTTTATTTGTTCTGCAATAGAGACTAACTTATTGATTTGTATTCGTCCCAGGCCTTTAGACGCAGGGGGCTTAGGATCTCAGGCATACTCGTGCTGACGGATCATTTAATATGCATTCTGGATAATAAATCTTAATTATACACCATGTCTCCTTGTCTTGCATGTACCTATTTCCATTGAATAGTTGTAAATGTATTTACCTTATCAATTAGATCCCTAAGGGTGAGCATAAGCTCAGAGGATAGCATTATGCAAACGATATAGATATAGAACAATCACCTATCGTATGTTAATTGTTTTAATTAATTGTTAAATCCATATTGGCACGCAGGGCTGTCGCACCAAATTCTGGGCCCTATGGCCTTGCGGTAATTGCCGCTAAGCGCAGCGTGCGGCTTCTACCACTAGGGGGTGGTAAAAAAATCCTAAATATGTATTTTTTATCCCCATGGGCCCCCCCTCTGCCTTGGCCCCCTCCACAACTGTCCATCTTATGGCGCTTTTCCACTACACCTTTCCAGCGCGACTCGCCTCGACTCGCCTCGGTTCTTTTTGCGTTTCCACAAGGGAAAGTACCTGGTACCAGGTACTATTTTAGTACCTGCTCTGGTGAGGTTCCAAGCGAGTCAAGCCGGTACTAAAATGTGACGTCGACACACTGCTGGCCGCTGATTGGTCAGAGAGGGTCGTCACTCGTCTCATCTTCGGCTTCGTACTGCTGTACGGCTTCCAAAACTCTCCTGTACTTTTCTGCTGTGTTTTGTCTCGCCGCCTGCAGCCTTTTCTGACTATCTTCTTTTGTTTGTTTGTGACAAAAAGCCACAGAACGAGCAGCAAGTACACCACTGCCTTCATGTCCTCCATTGTTTGTGTTTGTGTTTGTGTCGCGCATAGAACATCGCTTGTGTCACGCAGTTTCGCACCGCCGTGCTATGACGACCCCGCCCACGTTGAGTAGGTACTTTTTGTAATGGAAAAGGAACGTGGCCGAGTCGAGGCGAGCCGAGGCGAGGCGAGTCGTGCTGGAAAAGTGTAGTGGAAAAGCGCCATTACATCCACAGTCTGACGGCCCTGTTGGCACCAGTTTTTTTAATGACACTGTAAAAGAACGGCGTTAGGTAATGCCGTTATTTTTTCAGTAACGGGGTAATCTATTGCCGCGTTTCCATTGCAGGGTGCGGTACGGTTCGGCTCGCCTCAGTCCGGTAGGGAGGGGGCGGTATAGCCCAGCTCAGCGTCGCGTTTCCACCGCCGACAGTGCCCTTTATGGTAGGCCGGATGTCGATCGCCGCGGCAGCTACGTAAACATCGTAACATCGGAGGAACGTCTCCACCTCCTTGTTCGCCCAAGCAAGTGTTTTACGCGACATGTTCTCAGCGTTCAACCGTCAAACTCAGTGCAGTGCAGTCCGGGGTGAACTGCAGCATGGAGGAGAATGTGATTGTTGCCGTTTGCGACTCCCGGAGCTCTGTATATAATATAATGTATATATAATATCACGGCCAAAAGCTCTGTGCGCCTCCGGATGGCCGTAGCGCGGGGAGCTCTCATAGGGATTGGGCTTCACGGGGTTTGTTTACCGGCGTTGCTATGGTTTCCGGTCTTGTGTGTTCCAACGGTTTATTAGGTAGGCCCATCTAATAAATCTCTCTCTAATCAGTACTTCATTCACTACCTCTTCCGTGGTCATTGCAATATTATGAATAGACTGCGTCGGGTCCCCCGACGTCTCTCCCGCTTCCACAAAAGGTAAAGACAAGGCAATGGTGGTTATCGTGTTGTTGCGCGTCAAATTCGACAAAATTTGCACAGCGACAGTTTATGATTCGTGGCGCGACAAAACTTCGGCGACAATGCGAACAGGCGACAAATGTCGCGTTTGATGCTACTGTTTGTTTGTTTTTATCCCCACGTCGCCTGGAAGTGACGATTCTGTTGACCAATCAACGGAGGGGGTGTGTAGCTCGAATTTTCCGGCACCCTTTCAGACGTCTCAGTACCCCAACGGAGGAGTACTGAAGACGAGGGTAAAACGAGTACGGCTTAGTCCGGGTCACGCCCAATTTTGGCGGTGGAAACGCAATCCGTACCGCACCCTGCATTGGAAACGCACCATAACTAATTACTGTTTCCGTTGTTACAACACCGTTACCGTTACTGTATGTTAAATGCGGTGCATTACTGTTAATTGATTGAATTGAACTGGGTAATCCGAACGCACCCCTGGCTCCATACACAAACTGCTAGCCAGGAGACCGGGTGGGTTAACAACGAGATAAGCGATTATGATTGGCTAAGGCAGAGTCGTGTTTTATATAGCCAATCGGATCCAGTGTTTTTACACACACCTTTGCAACCAAGCAAATTAAAATTCAGTTGGAAGTATATCAGGGCCTTGAATGGGCAGTTCAACCATTTAAAAAATTCAAATCCAAAATCCAAATTCTTTGACATATAGCAACTTATTTTTTTACAGTAACGCAAATAGTTACTTTCCCTGGTAACTAGTTTCTTTTATTGTAGAGTAATTCAGTTACTAACTCAGTTACTTTTTGGAACAAGTAGTGAGTAACTATAACTAATTACTTTTTTAAAGTAACGTTCCCAACACTGGTTGGCGCGCATTCACCGAAACAAGGGATCGTTTTGCATGACTGGACAAATTCAAGTCCTTCAAGCCCTCTTCAATTGTCATCAAGGACCCTGTTATACAGACCATGGACCTATTAAAGAAGAGCCTGAGTCAAACACTGGAACCACAACTCATCTCCCTGAATCACCACCTTAAAAGCATTGAATGTGGTTAAATGTGTTATTGAACCTGGATCCACATGGTGGAGAAAGAGACCACACTCCTGGAAAAAGGAAATGGCAATTTCAAAATAACTATTCAAGAAGAGATACCGTTGAGTGAGCCCAAAATCGAAGTGCACTTCAAACCTCATCGAAATAAAGGTCGGCGACCACGTTGTGGACAGGCAAAGAGTCATCATCAGAAGAAAGTAATTTTGTTTTGACAATTTACTTAATGACAGCTGTTTCAGGTAGAGAAAGATCTATCAATTCAGGGTAGCGAGGGCCGCCTTAAAGTAAAATACAGAAACCAAAATGCAATGTTAAACTGCCCAATCGAACAGGAGAACTAGGAGGAAAACTTCCAAAATGGAAGTTTTTTCTTACAGAAAAAACTGAAGAAGCGGTCTGCACGCCCCACGGTGTATACCAACAACGCACCACAATTTGTCTAGCATTCTCAAGGTAACCCAGCTTCCCTGCCTTTATATCGGCTCACTGGTTGCCATTATCTCCAGCTCATGTCTATTAGCCGTTTGTAAGCTGAGGGAACTCAAAGGGCAGTGAATCAATCAATCCTTGCCAAGGTTACTCTCAAGCTTCTCTCTTCATCAGTTTCCTTTTCACAATCAGACAATGGGAGGCATGACGCTGGTGAATGGAAAGGTAGTACCAGCATTCATAACACTACCTAATAAGGTAATTTAGAATAGGGCTCTGCTTACAAGCTTGAGCTATACTAAGGAGAGCACTAACTGCTGTGATTCACGCCATGGCTGCATTCCAAATACCCAGCCATCTGCTAAATCTCCAGATGTTTTCCTATCGTACCCGCCTTTCCTATTATCGAACGCTAAGTCGGTCGCTTAATCGCTAGGGGACCCGAGGAACAATGCATATCATGGCGCCATAGGGCCCCATAAAACAAACATGGCTACCACCAGGCTACCAAGTCTGAGGGTTGTGTTTGGGCAGACCAAGTGGGGCTCCCAGGCATTTGTCATATAGCGATGGCCAAAAGTGGGCCACTTAAAGTCTTGGATTGCTGTAAAAATTAATAAAGCCTTTTCAAACCGTACTGGTTTTTATCGTAGTACATTGTAATAGTTATCTGAAGTTCCATAGAGTACTATCGGTACTGTTTACATTGTGAGTTCTGCAACAATCCCGTTTCAATGTGTTTTGTTTCTGTACGTTTTTGCCGTTTTTTTTTTTAAATAGGCTTGTTGTCCTTTTTCTTAAAGAGGTAAATATACAGCTTTAATTCAAACGACTACATTGATGGTACGGGAAAAAATATTCACTGGGGCTGGCTGGCTTTGCATTAAGTATTTTCTTTCACGTTAAGTGTATGTAAAAATCAGATAAAACATATAAAAACATATAATTTAATAGTGGAAGCGGACAAGCAGAGAGTACATTTATTTCATTGCCATGTCTTGTTCCAGAAATGAAGTGTAGGCAAGGCAAGGCAACTTTATTTATATAGCACTTTTCATACACAAGGCGGACTCAAAGTGCTTCACATATAAACATTGTCATACAATAAAATGAAATAATAGATAAGTAAAAGAAAACATATGCAATGAAATGCGTAAAATAGAAAGTGCAATGTATTTAAGATCAGATCAACAGTCTCTCTGGTACCCACGTCGGGATTCTAACCCGACCTAAAGGAACTTGGTCCTTTCTCTGGGACTCCAACCCGGAATCTAGTCTTTATTCTGGGACTCCAACCCAGACAGACGTTGGGACTCCAACCCAGACAGAACTCAGGCCTTTCTCTGGGACTCTAACCCGACCTAAAGGAACTTGGTCCTTTCTCTGGGACTCCAACCCAGATTCTAGGACTCTAACCCAGACAGAACTCGGGTCTCAAACCCTTATCCTTTCTCTTGATGGCCTAAATAACCTAACAAACACACCACATATACAGTAAAGATACAGCCCATGGTGAAGACCACATGTCCCAACGTTAGGGGACGTCAGATGCTCACACAATTCATACGCTCATCCCAATCTATCTGCTGATAACACTCGGCCACAGCCTGGGGTGATCAAGGCCAGGCAGGTGCTCTCGAGAAACCCCCACGCCAGCCTTGACACACACAACTCACAACACACAATTCGTTAGAAGAAAACACATCAAACTAATACACCCAGAAGGACATTACGCTCATTTGAAGCAGAACCTCTACAGAGGCGAAGCTCCGGACGACCTCAGCGCTGTTAGGCACCTAGACATTTTCACTCGATCGATCTCATACGCTCTATAGCTCAGTATAACCTTTTTTCACCTTACTAAATAAATCCGAGGCCCTCGTGCCGACAATTTTATCTCCTCTCCGTCTCAGTTTATCTGTTCAAGTAAGGCAGACTATTTTTTCCCAACACTCTCTGGTATCAGATCATGTATCTTTCTGGTAAAAATAGAAAATAAAGGGGAAAGTTAAAAGGGCATTTTAGTAACAAAATAGAAAATAAAGGCAAAGTTAAAAAAGCTTTTTAGAAAGTGCAATGTATTTAAGATTTAGCAGAACAACCCTGTCTCATCAAAATTACGTTCCGAGAGAACTATTCGGCATTCTCAATTACGTTACAAAACGTATATTTACGTGATTACATTTTATTGAACGTATCGCAAATACGTTCGTCCTGAGCCTATTTTTTGCCATTTATTTACCTCTAGGATTATGTTTGGTTGAAACGTATCCCAGATATTTTAAATGTCAACATTTAGCACATTATTGTCATTAAGGCATGTTTCCCTTTCGGAGAACGTTTCATTTAATGTATTTTGTCTGAAAAACGTATCTTGGCCGTGAATAGGCCTACGTTTTATTGAATGTATCGCAAATACGTTCGTCCTGAGCCTAATTTTTGCCATTTATTTACCTCTAGGATTATGTTTGGTTGAAACATATCCCAGATATTTTAAATGTCAACATTTAGCACATTATTGTCATTAAGGCATATTTCCCTTTCGGGGAACGTTTCATTTAACGTAGCCTATTTTGTCCCTGATTACGTCTTATTGAACATATTGCAAATAGGTTCGTTCTCAACACATTTGTTGTTATTTATTTAGGCTACCTCTTGGATAAAATACATTTAATTGAAATGTATCCTCAATAGGCTACGTTAAATATCGATAACACATTATTGTCAGCCTATGCCTAGGCCTACCTCTCGGGGTAGCCTATGTTTGATTGTAATGTTAATAGTCCAACATTATATCAACATGTCACAAGAGGAGAAATGTAAAAATGTAGACCGCCTGTTTTATGAACTCATGCAGTAGTGGTGTGGCCATTTCCCCCCCTCCCTCTATCCATTATGATTAAAGATACAAAGGTCCATCAAAGATTCAGCTCAGGACATCTGGGCTGACCTGAATTAGACCTTATGGAATAGACCTAATACGAATATTGAAATCGTGTGTGTGTGAGTGACATTTTCAATGAAGACATTTTTTTAGAAAATGTGGAGGAACCTCCCTAAGAAGTAAGATAATCTGTCCTGTTTGCACGCGTCCCACTTTGTTTTGATTAACTGTTTTTTTGATTTGAGTCTCATGGTCCTCATACTTTGTCAGACCACACACCCTGAAGTAATATAGACAGCAGGTATAAAGCTCCTTCTATACCAGGGCTTCTTTGTATCAGTAGACTCATCGTTACTCGTCGGATTAACTACTTGTGCTACTTGTACATAAAAGGAGTCGACTCATGAGAACCGGTGAGGAGAAGAAACGGACTCTGTCTCCTCTACTTTGCGGAGTCCAGCCGAATGCGTAGAGGAATTGAGCCTTTCATACAAGATCACGTCTTTGCTGTTGTTGTTACTGTTAACAGGTGAATTACAGCCACACTCTGATTGAGCCTATGTATTCAATTCAACGCATTTCGACACAATCTCAGCACATCTGTGCAGCCAAGAAAAGCCCTCAGCCCACACACAATTTATATACAAAATGTAAATAAGCGATAGAAAAAAAACCATATTATTCAGGCAGATACTAGTGTAATCAAACTTTGATTTAAATTATGTTGCTGGAAAAATCTGGCAGATGTTTTGAAAGGAGAAATCCTGAAAAAAATATCGGTTGAATTGCATATGATTGGAAATGTAGCTAATGGCTGCATCGCTTCAACTTTCCATGACTCCTTATCACAACCACAACCTAACATTAAACTTATCACTACATTGAGAGGCCCACCATGTGAAAGGGCCCACCTGGGTCTCCACCGGGTCCTATGTATATATAAAGGCATGTGTGGCACAGTGACTTTACCTTGACCGTTCGCTCCCTCGTCAGTCGAAATAGCCTGAGCTCCGGCTTGTCCTCTCACCGTGGATCATGAATGTTCTCGGCCCGCTGTTGTTCCTCAGCCTCGTGCTGGTGCTGGTGCTGTCAGCACCGGGCACTTCTGCCCAGAAGCCCAAACCCTGCGGTGAGTGGCACACTCATGCAAGTCCATCAATGGGTCGTTTCTCGTCAATTCTGTGACATTTTGTATGTTTTGTGCCAGCTGCTGCATGTCATACTACCATTCAGAATTTTTTTTCGTGTCTTGCATGTAATGAACATTATGAACTATACTGATCCAATCCTATTATTAGTGAGCACTGAACTGGTTGAATAAACGTCAATTACCTTGCAAATCCTTATCCACAGAGGTGCCAGGGATGATGAGTGGAGATTTCACCTTGGTAAGACAGCGTGTGAAACCAACACTGTGCTAAACCTCTGGAGCTCTTCCTCCTCAGAGGTCTTCTCTAGGATCTAAAGCATGATGTGCACTCCCCTTTCAGATGAACGACAACCAGTTCTACATGTCCACCGGAAAGATGAGCTACGACGTTTTCAACCAGCGCATGTCGCTCAGTAGCTTTGACAACGCCACCGTGTCCGGCATGATCATGCTGTTCAAAGAGGTAGTGTCCCATAGAACCACAGAGCTGCTGCCAAGCTGCTGTGAGTCAGTGAAGGCTTGCTTGCACACTGTCACAGGGCTCATGGTTACTCATGACGGACGGACGCGCTGGGAAAAAGACTTGTCTCCGAGAATTCAGTTATGGCACTGTCAGAGTAACAACTCATTCCATCCAATCATTTGAAATGAGACATTGAAACACGTCAAACAACAAGAGTGTTAACAAGAGCTACTATCACTAAGACTGGTGGTAGTGTTCAGTCAATCAGTCCATACTACTGGGCCTCTCTTCCTCTCCCTCTCTTCCTCTCCCTCTCTCTCTCCCTCTCTCACGCTTGCTGTCTCCCTCTCTCTCTCTCTCCCTCTCTCTCTCTCCCTGTCTTTCTCTCCGTCTTGCTTTCTCTCCCTCTCACCCTCCCCCTCCCTCTCTCTCCCTCTCTTTCTCCCTCCTCCTCCCTCTCTCCCCCCTCCCTCCCGCTCCCTCTCTCTGCCTCCCTGCCTCTCTTTCTCCCTCTTCCCCTCACACTCCCTCTTTTTTCCTCTTTCTCTACCTCTATTTCTCTCCCTCTCTCCCTCCCTCTTTCTCCCTCCCTCTCCCTCTCTCTTTTTACCTCCCTCTGACTCCCCCTCTCCCTCTCTCTTTCTACCCCTCTCTCTCTCTCTCTCTCTCTCTTCCTCCCACTCCCTCCCTCTCTCTTTCTACCTCCTTCTGACTCCCCCTCCCTCTCCCTCTCTCCTTTTCCAGAAAGTCTATTATGAGATCTCCTGGAATGAGGGGACTTGCAAGAAGAGGCCCCTGGATGCCACCTTCAATCCCATCCAGGTGCCCCCTGGTGCTCATCTGATGGCCCAGCTGTTCATGGGGAGCTCCTCCAGCTGGGGCATGGGGGTGCTGGTCAACACTTGGTTCGGACTGCTGCCTCAGGGTAGGAAGGGGCTGTGGCAGCTACAACCACCGCGGCATTAGCGCTCTTTGTATTTTAGGATTAGGGCAAAATGCGAATATTGGGAGTCCTGATTTTAGTCTCAGAATACTGTGTTTGCAATTCATTCTAAAAATAGTTCTGAGATTTAAATCAGATTTCTGAGATTAAAGTCAGAATTCTGAGATTAAAGTCAGATTTCTGATATTAAAGTCAGATTTCTGAGATTAAAGTCAGATTTTTGAGATTAAAGTCAGAATTCTGAGATTAAAGTCAGATTTCTGATATTAAAGTCAGATTTCTGAGATTAAAGTCAGATTTTTGAGATTAAAGTCAGAATTCTGACTTTAATCTAATATTAAACTCAGTCCTCCAAAAATAATCCCATGTGACCCTAATCCTCTTCTGTAGATTTGAGTGTATTTTTCTGCATTGTTTTTTTTTTCAATTGTCGGGTTAGATGTATACAAAGTCATCGAAATGGAGTTCAAATGTGTATAATTTCGGTAAACGTGACGCAATGGTCTTAGTTGTAATCATGTTGTAGTCCTGAAAGACAGTCTTTGTACCATTATATTCATGATTTATATGTATTGACACAGGGGCTCGATGACTCACACTTTCATTTATGCAAAGGAGGATTTCGTAAAAGCAAAAGCGATAAAAATGTATTGATCAAATTTCTCAGCACCGACTCAAACTGTTGTAGTGTTCAATCAATGTTGGGCTGTCTTGTCTGCTCCCGGGTCCTGTTAATACTCTGTTGATCCGTGTGTGTGTGTGTGTGTGTGTGTGTGTGTGTGTGTGTGTGTGTGTGTGTGTGTGTGTGTGTGTGTGTGTGTGGTGTGTGGTGTGTGTGTGTGTGTGTGGTGTGTGTGTGTGCTTGTGTGGTGTGTGTGTGTGTGTGTGTGTGTGTGTGTGATTTGTGGGCAGGCATGTACACCCATGTCTTCACCGAGGTCGGCTGCATTCCAATTACCTTTTCCATCTCTAACCACGAGGGATGGACAGCCCTCAGGTGAGTCGAGACATTACAGGCTCTCTATAATAATAATAATAATAAATTCAATTTATATAGCGCCTTTCAAGGTACCCAAGGTCGCTTAACAAGAGGTGTACACAGGGGGGGGGGCAGGTTAAAGGCCATAGGCCTCTAAGAAGAGGTGTGCCTTCAGGAGCTTTTTGAATGACTCCACTGAAGTGGCACAGCGGATATGGAGGGGAAGCAGATGTCCACAGAGAGCTGGGGCAGAGGCGCAGAAGCCCTTGTCCCCAAAGGTCTTGAGTCTGGTGCCGGGGGGTTTCCAGCAGCTGTCCTTAGCAGAGGGACCATGAGGACTCGCAGGGGGTGGTAGGGATGAGCGAAGGTCAGAGAGCGGTAACGGGGGGGCCAGAGCAACATGCAGGGATTGTAGGTGAGTAGGGAGGATTTTAACTTTGATCGGGGACCTTAACAGGTAACCAGTGGAGATGCGATCAGGATGGGTGTAGATGTGCTGCCGGGCTTAGTGCCAGTTAAAAAACCCTGGCAGCTGAGTTTCTGAACATATTGCAGTCGGTGCCAAGGTTTGAGAGGGGGAGACTGTGAGTGATGGAATTACAATAGTCACGATGACGGGTCGGAGATGAAGCAGTGGTGATAGATGGTGTTGTGCAGTGACTGAGTCACTGTAGAGTTGAGTGGTCGAACCAGTCTTGGCGAATGTTTCTCAGACTGGAAGAAGTGCGATTTTGTGGTGTTGTTGATATTAAAGGATGAAATGACAGGGTGGGGTCAACTGGATGACACCGTCAGGTTGCCGGACTAACGGGGTGGGTGATAGGGCAGCCAATCCACTTCCAGCAAGAAAGATCCCAACCTTCCTTGAGCAGGACTTGGGGGGCACGACCGGAGCTCCGTTTATATGCTTGTTTCAATTTTGAGTAGATATTAGAGGTCATAGCCAGATTTTGAGTGTGGTTTGCACGACGAGTTGATTAGTGGGGCGGTCGCAAACGAGTTTGAGGGTTTT
>OLKM01001917.1:0-10000 GCA_900291075.1 Melanogrammus aeglefinus
AAAAAAAGGGAAGGAGTCAACACTCTGCGAAAGATTTCGAAAGATGAGTTTTCTTTGCTTGGCACCCGTCAGAAATTTAGGGATTGCTCACGCACAAGCGTACAAAAATACAACAATAAACCCAACCGTAACAGCACAGAAAGCAAACAATTGGAACAGAGACGAGTGCGGTGTCATGAATGAGTGCTTGGCAAAGGAATGCATAAAATGGCCTCTGCACAAATACTGAGGAGGACTGCCGGTTCACATGAGCATAGGAAATGGTAACAATCGTTTTGAGCAACAGTCCTTCAGTTTGTTATTTACGCATCGATTGTGGTCTAAAAAGGCAACACAACACAAAACACAAGGCCGTGATTACAGACTAAAACCGGCAGGGTAGTAATTAAGTTGAGGTCCTGACTTCTGTTACAACATTTAAATATTTCCTTGGATAAAAAAAGTACACACACGCTATTATCCATTATAAGTTTTACATTATCAGGAAGTTGTGAAGGAAAACGTAGAAAAAAAACGACTTTGGGAAAGGTCAACATAAATATCACTGATTAAATTTACTAACAATCTTGACCATTGTGTAAAGACCAATTATACAGTAGACATTATTGTTAAATTGCATAAGTGTTTTTTGTCGGTGTAGTGTCAATTATCTTATACGCTAAGTTTTTTTTATCAAAAAAGGGAAAAGAAAATACACAATTATAAAACTATATAAAAGCACCTCAGATTAAAGTTCAATTTGAATTACAAAAGGTCCTAAGTATATTCTCTCAATTGTTGTTTACCATAAAGAGGCATATCATATGTGTATATATATGTATCTTTGCATACTGTTAAAAGAAAAACGTAACAAACATACAAGAGAAAGAAAACAATACTTTACAGGTTTTGTCTTTAGCGACTAAATCATTTGTTAAAGAGGAAGGAAAATAGCACCAAGCTTTTTTTTCGGAATCTCTAACCTGAGAAAGTATTTGTGAGACAACAAAATGGCCGCCACCCTCCCCCATGGACTCATCTCTCCCCGTCGTGTACCGTGTGTTAGTCACACTTGGAGGAAGAGACTCGCTCTGTCCGTTCTGCATCCAACACTACAGATTCGGTCAATGTGTGTTTTGAGACAATTCACAAATATGGAGACAGGGGGGAAACAAACGTCATGTGTTGTACTGACAAAACTCCCAACGAATGATCCGATCAGAGCGGAGAGAGAGAGCGAGAGGAACACTTCAATGCAGCGTCCGATAGCACCTCTCCAGCAAGGCCTCGCTCCATTCCTCACATACTGATCCCCTGGCGTACCGCTTGCCCTCTGAGAGGGGTGTTATACTTTACAGTGAGCGAGCAAACGGCGATGGAAAGCGCAAGGTCAACACGGTGTCTCGGGTGACGCGGAGCGGTGGTGTGTGAGCGGCTTGTGTCGACGGAGGTAAGAAAGGACAAACAAAAAAGTCAAATCTCAATCGGGTCACAGAAAATATAAATGCTGCTGAGGCCGCTGTTCAGGCGCGCCGGCCTCGCTCTGGAGGCACGCGGGGCAGCAGGCGCCCTTTAGTTTGACGGGCTTCTGGCACGGCACTGGCGGGCAGGACTCCACGAAGCATGTGACCTGGGCGTCCTGGGGGGGAGATGGATCACTTGGTTAGACTCTGAATGTTCAATGGAAGGTATTTGTTTCTTTGATCATTCTGCAGGGGGAGAGAACAATCCCGCGTGACGGACCACCAAGGGGAAGCCTGGAGAGTGTGAGGACGCACACTGCGGAATGTCTTGGGCTTGGCGAGCCGTAGCCTCTCGCTAAAGGTAGTGTGTGCGTGTGTTTGTGTGTGTGTGTGTGTGTGTGTGTGTGTGTCTGTGTGTGTGTGTGTGTGTGTGTCTGTGTGTCTGTGTGTCTGTCTGTCTGTCTATGTGTGTGTGTGTGTGTGTGTGTCTGCATCTGTTGTGTGTGTGTGTGTGTGTGTGTGTGTGTGTGTGTGTGTGTGTGTGTGTGTGTGTGTGTGTGTGTGTGTGTGTGTGTGTGTGTGTGTGTGTGTGTGTGTGTGTGTGTAGGCCAGTGCCAAATATGACAGGTGCAAGGAAGGAAAGAGGCAGGGGTGGAAAGAAATGCTCGATGGAGGAAGAAGCAGCGAGGGGGAGGCTGAGAGGGATGATTGACAGCCGGATGCGTTCCAGGTTTGGCACGCAAACGCTGTCAACCTCTGCCAGAATCAGAGAAATGCACAAAAGATCTAAACCTTACAGGTCCAGAAGACACACACACACACACACACACACACACACACACACACACACACACACACACACACACACACACACACACACACACACACACACACACACACACACACACACACACACACACACACACAATGGATCATGTGTCACATAAAGACACGCATGCCACAAAATAAATACAGCAGTATACCATTTCATCAGGTTTGACAGCATTACAGTTTGACTGATAAGGCAACACCTTTATACCTCATCACATATCAAAACAAATACCGTATATTCAACATCTACACGATGGATTTTCCGAACAAGCTGTTGTTGGTGTTGTGTGTGTGTGTGGTTATTGATGAGGCAGTGAAGGGTGTGGTTTGGTGGCCCAGAGACAGGGCGTGGCTGCAGGGACCTACTCTGCATTCACACGTGGTGCAGACCTCCTGCTTCCAGCGGTCTCCGTCGGTTCGGTCGCGGCCCTCAGAATCAGTGCAGTCTGTCTTGCTCAGACGGGCTTCAAGTCTTTTAATCTGCATGGGGACGAGAGGCAAAGTGTTATGAGGACAGAAGGACAGACAGGCAGGCATGCTGACAGATGGACGAGCGGACAGATAGATTTATAGATTAATTCAGCAAAATATATAGATAAATAGCAAAGGGGTATGTATAGTGAAGAGACTAATTCAATAAACATGTCAATTTAGTGTCGGGGAAGGAGAGAGGAAAAATGGACAAGAAAAAATACACATCAAATAAAACATACATTCGTAGATCAATGGCATTAATATAAGTTACAAATACTTCGTAGTAAATGGTTTTGTAAGGTATTTATTCGTGAGGGGAAGAAAACATTTGCTCTATGTAATTTCAGTGAGTGTGTATCATTTAAATCGTATCCCGGGTAACCGACCTGTTTGCGTAAACTTGTAATTGTCTTCTGCATGTCGGAGACAAAGTCTTGGAAGTCGTTGGCGGTTGGTTCAGTGCTCGCCTTAGAGGTCAAAGTGACATTCACAGCATTTTCTTTGGTTCCATCCTCTGGACTAAAAATAAATAAATAGGAAATAACAAATGAAAACTTGCATTTTACACTTGCACATCTAACCTAGTATTATTTTTCATTGTTAAAGCTCTAATATATTTCATTTCTATACCCACCCAATTCCCAATTCCCAGTTTTTGTTTTTTAATGTTTTGTATATTACAGGAAATGGGAGTGAATTACTTAATATCCTATAATATAAAATCCCAAAATAACCAAAAGGTTGCTAGTTCGATCACCAGCTCCTCCTAGCTGAGTGTTGATGTGACCCTGACGAAGGCACTTAACCCTAACTGGCTGTCGCCTTGCAAGGTTGACTCTGCCGTCGGTGTGTCAATGTGTGTATTAACCGATGTAAGTCGCTTTGGATAAAAGCCTCTGCTAAATGCCCTAATTGTAATTGTAATTGTAATATGAAGTATGAAAAGCACCACATAGTAAAAACAGCCTTCATATAACCTTGTGGTTGCATTGTGATTCTTAGATGTTACATAACAACACTCTACTGTTCTAATCCCATTAATCCCATTACATCCCATGTGGAGTTACCTGGTCTCCTGGGCGCTCGTGTCTGGTTTGTCCCCAGTGTAGCTGTGGTCAGCTGACCTGCGTCCTCTGAAGTGATAGGACAGGGCGTTGAACTGGCCCTTGGTTCGGCAGTCTGGGGACCGACATAAGGAGACGGTGAGGTGTCAGGTTCACAGGCCCAGCCACACAAACAAACAAAGGAAACAACCCCGCTAGTCTTTTAAGGATAAACATACAAGCGGAGGAATGACTTCATGTGTGTGTGTGTGTGTCTGTGTGCTTGCATGGATGGTCATTGTTTCATCCTCTTGCACTAACACACACACGCGCACGGGCTGAAAACAGGATGTATCGACAGACTATAGAATTACCAGTGCTAGAAATATAAATAATAGTTAGAAACATGACCTCAGAAATCCTGAGGCAGCCATTCAATTCTAAACCTCCGGCATTTGGCCATAGATGAATTCTGTTTCAAGTGGAAATACTGTGCTCACTTCCCCATAGACGTATGCCTTAGTTGTGACCCACAGTATCTCCACCCCGTTTTTTGTTTCTTAAATCCTATCTGGCTTTTCATGCCTGAATCTCTCCAGACCTCGAGTGAGGAAGTCTGTCTAGGTGAGATTACATTGGCCTCCTAATAAGGTGGGCTGCAGCAGGCGGGCGCTGTGGGAGGCTGGGGAGCTCCACATCAGACACACAACATCGGATGAAACATGGCCAACGACTGAATGCTGAAGGAGATCCATGAGGACAGACAACACACATACGCACACGCACACACACACAGGCACACACAGGCGCACACACACACACACACACACACACACACACACACACACACACACACACACACACACACACACACACACACACACACACACACACACACACACACACACACACACACACACACACACACACACACAGGCACACAGGCACACAAAACAAGCTTTTGTCTGTCAAAAGCACACACACACACTTTCAGACTTGCACACACAACACACACACACACACACACACACTTGCGGACTTGCATACACACACACACACTTGCTTTTCAATCTCCGTCGCACTCTATTGTTAATGAGCCAAAGATATTAGATTAGGCCCGCCTGGGACAGACCTGCCGTCTGACACCGACAGCGAGACAGACCCCTCTCCCCCTCTCCCCCTCTCTCTCCTCCCTCTCTCTCTCCCTCCCTCTCTCGCTCACTCCCTGTATTGTCTGGCAGGATATGCTGTGTTTATTAGCGTAGCTCGTCCCTCGTTATTCTTGTGAAACGGGAGGACACGGAGGTCAGCGCCGCGGATAAAAGAGAACCAACTGCGCGCTGTCACGCGGGGCGGTTATTAAAACCGCTTCCTGGTCCATCTCACAATAATAACCCCGGCGTGATCCTGTTAATAGTGCAACAGAGCGTGTGGGGAAGAAGTCTGAGCCTGAGTCTGTTAGGTTAAGTGAACACGTCATTTATCATGAGACTGTGCTGAAATAAGAGCCCAGCCCATTGATGTAGTGGATGGCTATCACTATGGCCAACTGCGCAGCATATGTCATGGGGATGTTCCCGCTTTGTCACCCACACATATCTCTGAGCCCTCTCTCCCTGGACCCCGACATCATCCCGACAGCCCAGGCCGTATTTCATGCTCGCTTACCCCGATTGGACACACAAAACTAAACCACGTCCAGATGGAAGTGGGTGTGGCCTTCGTCTCTTCCATCATGTTTGTTGGTCCACCCATCTCAAAGAGTTATCAGCTCGAGATAGGACTTCAATTATTATCCAATATGACTTCATTTAGTCATTTTGTAAGATGTTTATGTGCTTGTATTAATGATTGTTGAAGAGGTTCGAAAGGTCGACCTAGTATCCTTCACAATATATCAAATACCATTTGGATTTGAAATGTATCCTAATTGCCCTACTATACCATGAGTACATATGCAGCATGGGTACAGTGGGAATCGACAGCTAACCTTGGCTAATGCTTGTACCAGTGGAGCTAGCCAGGACCTCCTTTCAAAACATGCCCACCAACTCCTTGCTGAGTTGACAGTTTGCTGATCGTTACCACTTTGGTTGGTTATGATCAACCTGGGGCTTTCTTAATACTTGATCTCTTGGGCTAAATAATTGGGTAATTGGCCAAATAATTAGCAACAATCCTGTAAGAGAAAGCAAAAGTAACGGAAAATGTGTGTTTTTTAAGTGTGCTTTAAAATGAGTTGTTAAGAGCTTTATTATGTCCCAAAGCACTTAAGAGTCAAACTTGTCCCGGGTAGTTTAATTAACCTCACAGAAGTTGTGGTTTTGGGGGGAATGTTAAAACAGCAGAAACATGAGCACCGAATAATAATAATAAATAAAATAAGTTTTACAAATTCAATCATTCCAAAAGGCCGTACAATGTCCTGAACAGAGTATGTACCATAGTAGAGCACAGTAGTTATTGTCTGATCTATCTTTCCATAACATTTATTCAATATGCGGCTTAGTGCGTGGGTCAAGTATTTTATAGCTTGCGCATGACAAAGGAATGCTGCATCTGTGTGGTTCGTAGGCACAGCCCCACAATAAAACAAATGGCCTCCAAGTGCATGATCATATAATCAGTATTATGAATACTCACATAATCAGTTTAGCCTGTCATGATCACAGAACATCATGATCACATAGCACGTGACACTACTCTTATTGTCTTAGTTCATCAGAAATGATGTGAAATCCTGTACTTTGTCCAATCATTCATTTTGTTATCAGTGATCTGGCAAGTGTCATGATGACACAGCGCTACACAACAGAGTCTCCAGAACGCGTTGCAGGAACTTCCCCATGCAGGTACGTGCAATACATCCCGAGTTGGCTCTCATTGCTGTGTTTTCTAATGTAATTTGTGTGAACTGTGCAAAAAAAGCTTGGATTAGGTTTCCAAGATTAACATAGTGAGATAAGAGATAATGAAATATAGTGAAAGAAAGTGAGAGAGAGAGAGAGAAAGATAGTGAAAGAAAGAGAGTGAATGAAAGAGAGACAGAGAGAGAGAGAGCGAGAGCGAGAGCGAGAGCGAGAGAGAGAGAGAGAGAGAGAGAGAGAGAGGTAGATATAGTGAGAGAGAGCAATAGAGAGAGAAAGGAAGCGAGCGAGAGAGAGAGAGTGAGCGAGAGAGACAGTGATAAAGTGATAGTTAGAGAGAAAATTCCTCAAAAAAGGCAGGTAGCAACAAACGTCTCAACCCCACCGTCCTGGAAAAACAATCAAACTTCCAAAGAACCCCCCTACCCCCCGGTACAGCCAGCGGGCTTCGTGCCTTCGCAGCAGTTCCAAAGGTTGACCTAGTATTCTTCAGAACATGTCGTCGCAGCTGCCGTAGCCGTGGGGCAGCTCGGCCACCGAGAACACGTCCTGCTGGATGCGTGTGATGTTGTCGCCGTTGTCACACAGCACGCGGGACAGCGACGCCTGCTTCAGCTGGGTCAGCTGGGCCGGAGAGAACACGCCCGGGTTCTCGTACCAGAACCTGGAGGGAGAACACGGCTGGTTGATGTCTGATGCATATATATATATATATATATATATATATATATATATATATATATATATATATATATATATATCTCATATAAACAATGAATTTGGATTATAATATCGTGAGTTTATAACGTCTTAGCATGGGGAAGCCCACAGGGGGAATCAAACCCGTACTCTTGGTAGTGCTAATGCCGGACTTTACAGATTTAGCTACCCGGAAGCATATCATTTGTATACTAGTAAAAATATTCACACGTATATTTAAATTTGTGATTGATCACACCTAAATGCAAATGTTGTTAGCCTAGCCCCCAGGCTAATGTTGCCTAGCAAAATCGACAAAAAAATGCTGGTTAAAAGCTTCTCAAAAAGCCGAACACATCAACCACAATGAATCATAAAGAGAGAGAAAGAAATAGGGTCTGGGTTTTTGTGCCTTTCCTCCTGATGCATGTACGAGGTGAGGGGATGGCTTTGTGGTTTTGTGTGTTGCCAGCGACTGACCTGTCCCCGTCCCTCAGCCGTTTGAACTGGGCCGACAGCAGACACATGAGGGTGGGTCCCAGCCGGCTGCCCGGGACCAGGTCCTCCGCCATCAGGGCCGGGAACAGGTCTATGTTCAGAGGGGTGCCGTACAGCCTGGGGACAGAGGAGAGCAGGGACGGTGGCTGGTAGGAACTAGCTGAAGCTGTTCTTTGCTTAATGCTAAACCAACCATGACAGCTAAGACAGCTTCACCGATTAGGGAAGAATAGCAGTGGGCATACAATTCTGAACACTTTACTGAGAGGTCCCTTTAGCATTAAGCTAACACTAAACATGAGGGTATTTGAATGACAGCGGGCATTAAGCTAACATCAAGCCAGGACATTCGTTTTGTCCTAATAAATATAGGTCTGTGATGAGTCTGTGTGCCATGCTGCTCTATGGTTCATTAATAAATAATAAAGTTGCCTTGGCTTGCCCTGCCTATAACGCCCCGATAAAGGCCATCAGGATAACACAGGTGAATGCACTCAAACACACTAAACACAAGCGAGCTGTCGCCTTCCCCCCTCGCCACGCGTACCCCCCAGTACCCCCCCCCTCCCCCAGTACCTCTGCAGCTTCTCCCGCACTGAGGGGTTCTTGATCTCGTTCCTCAGGTCCTCGAAGCTCTGCGCCGACGTCAGGTTGCAGAAGGTGCGGTAGTCGTTGTACGGCGGTATGCCATGGTCCCGCCCCCGCTGCACGTTCATGGCGGCCAGGTCCAGCGCCACGGCGTGCGCCATGGAGAACAGCCGCTCCGTCAGCTCCGTGTTCAGCAGCTGCGTGGACACGCGCATCTTGCCCGCCACGCCGAAGAGGCCGCGCAGGAGCGGGTCGATGCCGCCCTCGTTGACGATGCGGAAGGGCGAGAAGAAGGCCCGGTGCAGGGAGATGTGTCCCTGGGGGATGGGCTGGAAGTCCTGGTCCAGCCGGTACAGGATGGGGTTGATGAGCGTGTGGCCGAAGCGGAAGGCGGCGGTGGCGAAGGCGTTGAGGATGCCGGCGTTGATGTTGGGGTTGTAGCCCGCGTACTGGCCCATCTGCTTCATGCCCACCTCGCCCAGGACCTGGGAGGAGGGGCGCAGGGGAGTGGTCGTTGTTGTGCGTTTGGTCGTCGTGATCATCATCATCATCATCATCATCATCATCATCATCATCATCATCATCCATCCTCCTCCTCCTCCTCCTCCTCCTCATCATCATCATCATCATCATCACCCTCATCCTCATCCCCATTGTGTATTCATTATTGGCGTCTCTAATGTGGTTCATCTCGCTCAATTGAAATACCCCAACAAGCAACACAATTATATACTGAAGTATCAAGCCAATCTGTAGATTAACTTAGGTTATTACACGGCTCTATTGAATGCTGCTCTCTGACTGGTCCGGGCCTGCGTTCTGCGGTCTGTTATTTCTGTATAACGGACCGTCGTCATGTATAACAGACCGTTGCTAGGGACAGCGTCATGTAAATAGAAACTTTACCGATCAATCCTTGTTACGTACACGTCCCATATCACAGGACAACAACGCCCAATTCAATATAAATATGCTAGTAAATAACTTTACCGACGAATCCTTGTCGCTGCTGAATCATTGTGGGTTATTATCTATTGTTTATTATTTATTTCACTCGTAAAGCCGTGTAATAAGCGGGATAATGTATAGTTAGTCGGTTGTTATGGAGAAATAAACCCCCCCCTTATGGAACCCTCCGCTTCGCGTCGGGGTTCCATACAACCTGTCGGGGTTTATTTCTCCATAACAACCTCCGAACTATACATTATCCCTTACTTAACGCCTCAAAGTGATTGTGAACGAAAAACAAGTGCATTCATCCCCCACCCCCAACCGAAAGGCCCCGGGGCCCCAGGAGAGGGAGCTCCACCCACCTTGGGCAGCCAGTGGCTGTAGGTGATGTGCTGCATCTGGGCGCCCACGATCTTGCGGGCCTCGTGGTAGATGGTGTCCCCGTCCCAGTGGGGGTTGAGCCGCAGCAGCTCGGTGGCCACGCGGTTGTGCTCCCGGAACCACACGGTGTGCATGGCCGTCAGCCCCAGCTGCTCGTTGGCCCGGTGGTCCCCGGCCAGGAAGCAGGGGATGGGACTCTCATTCTCGTCCCGCATGCACTCGGTGC
>OLKM01001917.1:15000-27500 GCA_900291075.1 Melanogrammus aeglefinus
TTAAGTGGCATATGGCTTTCAGCAAGTCTTAAAGTACAATGTGATCCATTGTAGGACTATATTCAGTCTAATTACACAGAGGACCAGTGTAATGTGTTTAGTACAAAACAAGAGTGATGCACTGTATGCACACATGTAAAGTTAATTCCATAGCAAGACGTGAATCGATATATTATAATAGTCCTTTTAGCATTTAAGGTCATCCGTCACACTGTCCATAGTGACTTAACAGTGAGGCTGAGGAACAATTCAAGAAACAACAGATTGAACGAGGGACGACAAAGGGTTCCTGAACTAGCTTTCTGAACTCATTGAGAAGGGATGATTATCAAGAAAACGGACATGATAGTCCAGTCTTTATGACAGCTCGATGACTCCATCACATGTTGCGCAATTTCCTTTTCAAGGTTAGATTAAAAAAAAACATTATCAATCTAAATCAGATCCAGAAAAAAATCATCCAGAGAACTCAAGTTTTTGTTTCATGTCCATCTCTTGTCTTGATGTGTCATGGCTCCCTGGGGTCCATTTTCCCATGTGGTGGCGTGTGTGTGGGAGGTTGGAGCACGCATGTGAGCATGAGCCAAAAAAAAACGCCCACAACATCACTCGACAGGACGGAAACCCCTGTGACTCACACGCTCCCAGACACCTACTCTAGTTGCTAAGCGCATAGCAGGTAACACAGCACAACGAGAACAACACTGCTAACAGAACCTGAGGCCATTAAAGACCCTAACCTTATTAGAACAGAGAGACATAAAACATGCATGGGTCACTGAGGATGAAATCGCTGTGATTGGTATCATACGCAGTTGTTATGTTTGTGCTCTCTGAATAATTTCTGCTGTACGTTGCACGTTGTAATCTTGTTGTGCAAAGTTTGTTATTAAAAATGTGTTACTATAAGCAGGACATGTGGATTTCAGTTTTGTAGAATATAGGCAGAAGGCGTGTGCATGCTTTAACGGCGATGTCTCTGGGTATGCTTTCCTACCCATCGAAGAGGCGTCTCCGCGTGGACTCGATGGCGCTGTCCACGTTGCGAATGGCCTGCTCTATGGAGGAGCTGACGAAAGTGTCGCCCTCTCTGCTCACTGCCGGTACTGCAGGTGGACAACGGACAAGAGAGGGAAAAGGGGGAGATGGGAGAGAATGAAAGGGAGAAAGAGAAAGAGTGAGGGAGCCATCAAGTGGAATTATGAAAAGGATGTGTGGAATGCATTGACTACAAGAAATAAACAAAAAACATCTGACAATGGTTTTAACCTTCAACAATCACAATTATTGAATTTGCGTCAGTTTTTCCACACTTTGAATGTTTTGATTCTGGTTGCGTTCTTGACAGGCGTTAATGGCGACCGAAAGGGAACAACAAGACAGTAATTAAGGGACGAAATGATGTGGTTAGTGGCCCACCAACTAACCCCATTAGCCTAGGGTTAGTTACAGCTCTGACGCTAAGCCTTTGATGAGCGTTTTTCATAGCCCTGTCAGAGATGTAAGGCAGAAAGTTGCCAATGCAGCCGTTTCCTTAATGCTTTTTTATAGGGCGCCCCGTTAAAGTTAATGAGAGTAAAACAATATTTCAGCGAACTCTGATTCCCTCAAAACTGTATTGGGGGACTGCTGCACAACTCCCTCTAGCTGGGGCGTGCACAGTTCTGGCATACTGCTGAGCAGTCAGCGGGCCATTAAAAACAGTGTGAGAAAGAGAAAGAGAAAGAGAGAGACAGAGACAGAGACAGAGACAGAGACAGAGACAGAGACAGAGACAGAGAGCCAGAGAGCCAGAGAGAGAGAGAGAGACAGAGACAGAGACAGAGAGCCAGAGAAAGAGAAGAGCCAGAGAACGCAGAGAGAGAGAGAGAGAGAGAGAGAAGAGAGAGGAGAGAGAGAGAGAGAGAAGAGAGAGAGAGGAGAGGAGAGAGAGGAAGAGAGAGAGAGAGAGAGAGAAGACGAGAGAGGAGAGAGAGAGAGAGAGAAGAAGCGAGCGCGCGAGCCACTCCATAGCGCACGAAGAGAGGACAGAGAGAGGAGAGGACATGGAAGAGAGAGACAGAGAGAGAGACAGAGAGAGCGAGAGCGAGAGCGAGAGCGAGAGCGAGAGAGAGAGGGACTCGCGCGCGAGAGAGAGACAGAGAGAGAGAGAGAGAGCGAGAGAGAGAGAGACTCCAACAACAACCGAACACATTTTCTAAACGGGTCAATGGTCGCTGGCGGAGCGTTGTGGTCAGACTCTTAGTGTTCTCAGCAGGAAACGTCAACACACGGGCGGCGGCGCAGCAGCTGACGGGAATCTGATAGCCATGCAGGGCCGCTGTCGGCTGATTTGACGGCCAACTCTTGGAAAAAGGAAATGTCCTGTGCCAAAGTTATCCCTATTATCTTATACACTGTCTCACTCTTTAACCCAAGCTAATGATAAATACTCAATGCTTCAAATAAACGAGACAGCTATGTTTAGTATCAGTATTATTCGAGTCAAAGGTAGCATCTTGATTAAGCCTAGCACGGCGCCGGTTGGTTAGCGAGCTACTTATGCTCACTTACTTCCCTGTGACGGTTGACCACATGCTAGCTCTCAGGCAGCTCGAAAGCGGTGGGGTTAGCGATCAGCTAATGCTAACAGGCTCACCTGTGACTGAGAGCACCATGCTGACGGCCTGGTAGCCGATGGGGTTGCGCGCCACGCACTCGTAGCGGCCGGCGTCGGCCGTGCCCACGTCCTTGACCTCCAGGAAGCCATCAGGACTAATGTGGAACTTGCCGCTCTCTGTCACCTGCACCCCATCCTGGGTGGGGAGAGAGAGCGAGAGAGAGAAGGGGGGAGGGGGGTAGGAGGGCGGGTAGGAGGCAGTGAAGATGTTTAGGAAAGGTCAACAGGGTAGGACACCGGGGAGCCGTGTGGACATGAAGATCGTCTCGGTCGACTGTCTACATTGTGGATGGTGAGAGCCTGGAAGGTGCTTGCCCAGGCCTTGACCAGGGGGGCAGCACTAGCAAGCTACAAGGCTACATAGCCCGGGGACAGCTCCGTGAGCGAGCTAGCGCTGTTAGCGAGAAGCCACGGAAATCAAAAAAAAAGACCCAAGGAAAAATCCACAGGGAACCAAACACCCGCATTCCTCTCCAGCCCCACCCCCTCACCTTAACCTAAGCCTTCCTATGGCGAATCCTCCTCTGAGGATGAGCGGTTCGTTTTGATGGACACTCCGTTCCCAGGGGGAGATAGGTGGGCTGGTAGGTAGGTGGGGCACCAAGGGGGGGGGGGGCCCACACCTCTCAACCTAAAGCCTTCCTATGGCGAATCCCCTCTGAGGATGAGCGGTTCGTTTTGATGGACACTCCGTCTTCCCAGGGGGAGATAGGTGGGGCTGGTAGGGTAGGTGGGGCACCAAGGGGGGGGGGGGGGGGGTCAAGCCTCTAACCTTGTTCCAGGTGAGGACGGGCTGAGGTTGGCCCTGAGCGCTGCAGGGAATCTGGGCGTCCTGGCCAGACTCCACCGTCAGGTCCCTTGGAGCATTTGTGAAAACAGGCGTTACTGAATGAGTTCAAACATACACACAAAGACACATAGGGCCGTGTTAATGGTTAGGCAACGTCCAGGTTCAACACACAGTCAATGAGTTTCAAGAAAACAGTAATGCAACTGCCATGGGTAGAACGTTCAGAAAGTGGGCCGTAGCCTAGCCCAGCCACCATTTACAGTAACACACTTCACTGCAGCAAATGGGTGTGGTTATTTATAAAGATTTAGCTTGGCTACTAAGCTACAGTGCTTACTTTGTATGCAAACTATATTTCATTTTCAGGATGTTTGGTATTTCTTTGTAAACAAAATGAAATGCACATTTGTAAACGATAATAAACACAGGTGGTTTTGATAAACAACAGGAAACACAAAACATAAATTTTGATATTTTTGTTTGGATACAGCATTGAGTAACTAAATCAATACGATTCTTCATTCACTCATTCATAATTTAACGTTTCAATCAATCAGCCATTCCGATTTTTTTATATCATTTTTGTTTTGTAAACCGCATAATAAGGATAGACTGACAAGAGTCAAACTACGCACGCACGCACACCCACACACACACACACACACACACCACACACACACACACACACACACACACACACACACACACACACACACACACACACACACACACACACACACACACACACACACACACACACACACACACACACACACACACACACAGACGCGGGATGAATCATTGACATGATAAAACTCTGGGGGTTGGAAGAAGTCAAATTCCACCTGTGTTCCTGTCTCTGATCCACTGACCAGCCCACTGGCTCTGGGAAACAAACACAATGGCTGTTGGAGAACTAATGATCTGGGGGTGGGAGGAGGGGGGGGGAGCTGGTACCCCATTGAGAGGAACCATAGAAACTTATACTAGGGATTTCAACCTATTGTATTGAACTACAACTATCATATTAAGCATACTTATACAATTCCCTGTTTTGAATTAGTTGTGTGTTTTCTGGGTGAATTTATCAGGAATAAGGGCACAGAAACATCTTTGAAACTGTGTGTGTTCCTGTGCTACAGCTGTGCTCAGACTGTCAATATAAATGACATCAGATATAGATGGCAGACGTTGAACAGACGGGAACGCGGGGGTCTCTCTCTCTCTCTCGCTCGCTCTCGCTCTCTCTCTCTCTCTCTCTCTCTCTCTCTCTCTCTCTCTCTCTCTCTCTCTCTCTCTCTCTCTCTCTCTCTCTCTCTCTCTCCTCTCTCTCTCTCTCTCTCTCTCTCTCTCTCTCTCTCTCTCTCTCTCTCTCTCTCTCTTTTTCACTCTCCCTCTCTCTCTCCCTTTCTCTCTCGCTCTCTCTCTACGGTGACTGGGAGAGCCCAGCAGAGCAACTCAACAGGCTGCTTGATTTTTGCGCTAGTCGCTCAGTAGCTCATTTCTTTACAGCCATTATGAAGCGTGTACTTGAGGCCACGTTAACAGCCATTACTACATGGAAAACATGGTGTCATCTGGGGATTACAGACTCCCATGCTTTCCCGGACTGCGCCAAACCTATCATTTCAGCACACACGCACACACAGTACACAGTGAACACACACACACACACACACACACACACACACACACACACACACACAAACACAAACTTATAAACACACATACGCAAAGAAAGCATACACACACATAACACAAGAAAGGTCATACAGACACAATATACACACAACGAAAAGGATGGCATACAGACACAATAACACATTAAAAGGATGCACATATAATCACGCACATACATGCACACAAACACACACACACACACACACACACACACACACACACACACACACACACACACACACACACACACACACACACACACACACGGCGGGGCACACAAAGTCATACACATTCACACATACACAAAGAGGCAATAACAGACACCAATGTACTACATTAATGCACACGAAATGACACATGCAAAACACACACACTACACATGCACACATAATCACACACACACATGCAAAACACACACACACACACACACACACACACACACACACACACACACACACACACACACACACACACACACACACACAGCTTTTGTCTGTCACTGTGTAGAGCCATTGTTGCGATCTAATGGCAGACCCTCGTGTGCAAACGACAAATTAGCCGCAGAGGACGTAGATGGTGCACCACTCCCTCTTTAACATTTAAGTACATCACCACCCCTTCCTCCCACACAACGCGAGGAGTGTTCAGGGGGGGCTGTTCCACTGCCACCGTTTAGCTACTCACACTCTACCTACAGTGCATACAAAACACGTCCTGCGTGATTACACAGTATGGAGGTCACTTTCTACACTAATCTGTGTGTGTGTGATATGACATCAATTGCTCTGCACCTTTCATAGTGTTACACAAAGGCTTATTGCGTACGCGTCCGGGCATGTCGGGCTTCACAATAAAAAAACGTCTGGGGTGCTTCAACGAATAATTCCGCAATTGAGTGGATGAAGGAAAATGTGTACTTTTGTACATACATGGGTGTAATCATGCATGGATAAACAGCACAACACAGGCAGGGCCCTCCACCTCTGGCCACGCCGTCTCTGATTACATCCATGTATGTAATCATTAGTTCAGACGTACACACATGGGTGACACACATGTGCGTCATCCTGCAACAGCACAACACCGGCGGGGCCCTCCACCTCCGGCCGCCCCGTCCCCTTACCCCTCTGCTGGATGCTCAGCTGCACGGCGGCACGGGCGGTGCCCACGGGGCTGACCGCCTGGCACTCGTACTGGCCCTCGTCGTGGGCCGCCACGCGGGAGACGCGCAGCGTGCCGCTGGACAGCACCTGGTGCCGCCGGTCCTGGGGCAGCGGGCTGTTGCCCCGCGTCCAGGCGATGACGGGCTGCGGGTAGCCGCTGGCCTGGCAGGGGAAGTCCACCGTGTGGCCCTCCAGTGCAGACTGGTCCTGGGGGGTGAGGGTGAACTGGGGGACGGCTGGGTGGGGGAAGGGCGGAGGGATGGGGGGGGGGAGAGAGGCAGAGGGATGAGGTTCATACGGTGGGATTATAAACAGGTTGCGTTGTGTGTGGGTTTCAGCTACGAGTTGAAGGCTCCAGGGTTTTAAGGGGTTAATACAACGTGAAATAAAAGTCATACAGGAGTATAAGGCAGGCATCTGGAGTACTGTCAGAGGGAGCTCTGTTTCTTACACGTGGTTTCGGTTATAGTTTTACTGTTTCACTTGAATTCTACTCAAAGCCTGACGTCCGCTACAGTCTGTCAATAGGCACCATCTCCATACTGATGATCGGTATCTAAATGAACATAACTCTGTGTCCCGTTGGATAAAACAGTTGGCTGAAGGACCAAGCAGCCTATGTAGATCATGCTGACTGTGTAATGGGATGCGTTGGCGAATCAAACTATTTTCACGCGTCACAAACCAGACGTAACCCCACCAAAAACCAACAGAAGCCCCTCAGCGCTCGCTAGCTCCCAGGGCAGTCCCCCTCACCCCCACCCTCACCCCCACCCTCACCCTGAACGATGATGTGTGCGCCGGCGTGGATGGTGTCCACGTTGTTGGAGGCGAAGCAGGTGTACTGGCCGCCGTCCTCCTGCACGGTGTTCTGGATGAAGAGGCCGCCGGACGGCGTGATGTTGATGCGCGCGTCGTTGGGCAGCGGCGTGCGGTCCCCCTTGGTCCAGGAGACGCGGGGCTGCGGCTGGCCCGTGGCGCTGCACTCCAGCGTCACGCTCTCCCCCACCAACACCTCCGTGTTCTGGGGCTGGATGACGAAGCTGGGCCGGGCTGGATGGAGGGCGGAGGGTGGGGGCGGAGGGTGGGGGGGTTGGTTATGTGGTTTAAAAGGCAAGAAGGCTTCGGTCGTGGTCGCTTCACGTAGGGAGCAAACATGGACTCTTCCCATTCAATCTGTTGTGTTTCACACAACGCAACGTGAATGAAAACCAGTGTGTCAGCAGAGGCAATCGGTAAAACCATCTTGGGTCATCAGACCGTTCCTTCATGCTTTGGTGCTCAAAGTGCAAAACATCCAAACTTGTCACCTCTTGTGTAATATGTAATACCCCCCCCACCCCCACACACACACACTCCTGCCTTGACTTGCTGCTCAGCACAACGTACAGAGCACACATATGCAGTGGGGTGCTTGGCAGTCCATATTAGTCCAGTGATTACTCCGTCTGGGGAGTTGTGTACACAGCATGGTCGAGGCCCCAGCGTTTACACTCTCCAAGTGGGACAGGAAACGCACAACATCTGCTCCACAAAGCACAGGAACCGCTCCATCACGAAATAGCGGGAACTGAACGCCCCCCCCCCCCCGTCCTCAACTCAATGTTCCTTCCCTCACCACGCCATCAGTCTCCCCCAGGCGACGACCTTAGGGGTCACCCGGAAACGGCGGTGATCATCTCAGACAGTCGACCGCCCAGAGCGACAGATGAGTATGCAGGAAAAGTATATTACAGAGAGAGAGAGAGAGAGAGAGAGAGAGAGAGAGAGAGAGAGAGAGAGAGAGAGAGAGAGAGAGAGAGAGAGAGGGGGAGAGAGAGAGAGAGAGAGAGAGAGAGAGAGAGAGAGAGAGAGAGAGATAGAGAAGAGAGAGAGAGAGAGAGAGAGAGAGAGAGAGAGAGAGAGAGAGAGAGAGAGAAGAGAGAGAGAGAGAGAGAGAGAGAGAGAGAGAGAGAGAGAGAGAGAGAAGAGAGAGAGAATGGGAGAGATAGCGAATGGGAGAGACAGAGAGAGAGAGAGACTTCAAAAAACTGAGTTGAGACGCCCAAAGACATGTTTTTTGTTTGAGCGTGTCCCTGTGTGTTTGGGTGTGTGTGTGGCTGAGTGTGTGTGTGCGCGTGTGTGTATATGTCTAAATAAAAATGTTCCCAGGAAACATGGCGAGCAACAGTTCACAGCGCAGTGGGAAATCCCGGCCCATCTGAACCCGATGGATCCTGGGGCTGAACCGAGTGGCTCCCAACAGATGCAAACATACACACACACACACACACACACACACGCGCGCGCGCGCACCGTGAGGTTGTGTACTGCACTCTTTAGTTGTGCCTCATCAAGGTTGGAATGTTGCTCATAAAGGCTGAAGAGCAGCGGTCGTTTCCACAATAAAAGCGCGTTTTTTTTTGGAAACTTCAACAATTAATGAAGTCAAAGAAAAGAATAGAACTTTCCTCTGCTGCAGGGTTTGTGACGGCCAGCTGATGCCTCCACATAATGAGCCAATGTGTAACCGCTTCAACCAGCCCGTGAATAAACCACATTAATTCACCAAAGGGTTCGACATGAAGTCACTTCCTGTACAACTTTTTACGCGTCGAATTGGAAATGTGCATTTCGACTTTTGAGCAGCAACGTGTTGCTTTTTAAATAAAAGCTCAACCAACTGAAAAATAACAACAACTTACAAACAAACTAAATAACAACAATGCGACAATACAACTACACCAGACAATATTACAGATTCATCCAGGAGAAGAGAAATGGACTCACAGGGCGCCCCGAAGTATCTGAGGGTGACCTCTGAGGTCTTGACCTCCCCGGCCACGTTCTTGGCCATGCACTGGTACACGCCTTGGTCCGTCTCCCGTGTGTCCTGGATCATCAGGGTGCCGTCCTCCAGCAGGTTCAGCCGGCTGTCGTCACGCATGTTCAGAGCATTGCTGCCACCACACACACACACACACAGCACACACACACACACACACACACACACACACACACACACACACACACACACACACACACACACACACACACACACACACACACACACAGGGATGAGAAACCTGTTTTACCCCTCCTCACCTGTGGGGGGCGACGTCATCGATATACCGGTATTACCGATTATTTTATTTACATTTTCTTTGATAGGGGTTAGAAACCTCACTGCCTACACGGTGGACGTTGGGGATTGAAGCGACAACCTGGCTAGGAGTAAAACAACCCAGGCCTTTTGCCCTATCCTGCCCCCCCCCCCCTGATCTATGTGTCCTATATCGCTGAACAATCAATGAGGGGTGCGTCCTTACTTGTTCCTGAGCCAGATGATCTGTGGTTTAGGGTTCCCCTCTGCCCGGCAGGTGAAGTACACGGTGTTCCCCGACGTCACGTCCACGTCCCGGGGCTCCGACGTGATCCTGGGAACCTCTGGAAGGGGAAGGCCTGAGTTCAGTTGGGTGCGTTGCTTTTTAGTTTCAACCAGAGGAGATTCAGATGTCGGCATTGGAACAAAAGAGATGAAACAGCACCACTAACCCAGGCAACCCAAACCGACGTAGCGTGGATTATATGATGTGTCTATGTTTAACACTGCAGTCCAACACACTTGATGTTGGGTCAATTAGGATTAGATATGAGGTTGACTTCTCTTTCTCTCTCTTTGTCTCTCTCTCTCTCCCTCTCTGTCTGCTCTGCTTATCAGCTGGGGGTCACCGATGTCTGGTATGCCAGGATTTTTGGTGGGATTCATTGTGTGTGTGCGTGCGTGCGTGCGTGCGTGCATGTATGTGTGTGTGCTTGCGAGTGTGTCCATGCAGAGCCAAATACAGATTGTAATGTTAAGCCATGTCCCTTCCACAAAGCTGAACACAGAACATAACAGATCTGTCTCTTAGATCTCAGTTTCTTCTCACATGCCCCTGACTCGTCTTGCAAGGTTAAGATAAAGATAGCCCTTTAAAGAGAAGGGTAAAAGACATCAGGCAAATGTGCAGCAGAGGTTAAATACAGCAGGCTTAACAATCCTCTGTATCTAACTGGTTCACCTGCAAGCAAACAACTATTTGTAGTTGGTTTATTCCATCGAGGGGAAGCAGGGGGTGAGACCCAGTAGAAAGCTGATTAAAGTAAATCATAGGGAACACCTACGCACACACTCACTTGTATTACACATTAAAAAACAAAAGAAAACTACAGACTACGAAACTAATACTGTAGTCAGTGCCCTTCAACACCCTAGTGTACACTGGATCCAACCACTGGATGGATCTGTCAAACACCCATCCTCATCAATGCTGCTGGCTCGAACGCATACTTCCAATCCCACCTAGCTGCGGTGGGTCTGGGAACATTAGGCCCTCAGTTGCAGTTTTGTGTATTCTACTTTTGAAGAATGCTTATCTCTGCACGTTGTACACACTCCAAAGACTCAAAATCGATAAACCTATTCAAAGGGCCAAAGGCAAACAACTTCTGTTACAGTTAGCACTTCTCAAACGGCACAGGGAAAAAAGTCAACACCACAGTTAACAAATACATGCTCTACATCACGACACCCACAACACCGGCCTACAGCTGTCCAGGTGTCACAAACAAAATATGCTGGTCTGCAGAACAGATGCAACAAGCGTCATGACTACACACACACTTTACATTTCCAGTAACAGGAGACCCCTCCACCCACTTCCAACAACTTCCGGCCCCCCTTGCTACTAGCACCTCATCTCGTGGATGAATAGCGGGGTTTCCTTGGTTAGAACAAGGGTAGGCATGTACCCATGCAAACAGAAACCATTATTGAGGAAGTGGTGGGGGATCTGTGTTTGTTTGTGTGTATGTGTGCGTGTGTGCTCGCGTGCGTGTGTGTGTTTGTGTTTGTGTGTGTGTATGGGGGGGGGGGGGGGGGTGTAAGGTGTGAGCCAGCTGTGTGTGTGTTGTCACGGCGACTCTTCCTAAACTGCCTGTACATGCAATGGATGCTTTCCTCCACAAAGACGTCATGTGCAGATGTGCAATGTGTGCCATACGTACATGCTTACAAATCCAGGAGCATTATTGGATGCGATCTCGAGTTGTACTGACATGTGTTCTACCCCCACTTACTCTCTTAACCACTGCAGCTTGTTTTTGGGTCATGGTCGCCACACACACACACACACACACACACACACACACACACACACACACACACACACACACACACACACACACACACACACACACACAACACAACACACACACACACACACACACACACACACACACACACACACACACAAGCAAACACACACCCACACACGGTCAACACGTGAGCAGTGCTGCACAAAGAGTCCTGCTCCTCCTCTTGTCTCCTCCTCCTCTGAAAACCACACACTTGACCCATTGCCCATAAATCCTCCTACGCCATCCCCATCTGCGAGCAGCTCCACCTAGCCCCCTGATCAGCTGCTCCTCAAGATCTCACGCTTTCTGGACCGTTAAGCCCCCCGTCCATCTCTCCTCAGCTGTCGCCTTGACCTCCTCGTCACTCTCTCTCTCCACACATCCACACGATTCACCCAGGGCTGCTGTTCGGACCCCAGTCCCCTCTACGGAAGCCCACCCCTTTGCCATGCGCAGAGGGTGTTTAGGTTGATGGAGGTGGTGTTTGGCTGTGCGTGGGTTCAATAAAGTTTGTGAAGGAGGAAGAGATGAGGGGGCGGTTGGGGGGTTCGATAAGTCGCATTGTTTCCACCATGTTTCCCCCCCCCCCCCCCCCCCCCCACGAGCATTCTTCTCCCTGACCGCCGCAGACAGATGACAGGAACGGGAGGGGTAGGGGGAGGGCGGGGGCTGAATGTTCATTCAGCAAGACGGGGCAAGGTCCGAGGGCGTCGTTAGCGACTGAGCTTAAAGCGCGGCTGGGTATACACCCGTCGGCCTGCCCGGCCCGGCCCCGGCCCCGCCCCGCCCGGTGCAGAGAGCGGCCCCCACTAAGGAGAGGAGGGCCGCCCACAACCCCGGGGACAGAAGCCAAGGCTCCACCACAGACAATCAGCTGAATGCTTAAACTGTTTGCTATTGATGGCAGGGGTTTACAGAACCATAAAAAAACAAATTGGTAATTGTTGCATACGTATGTTAATGTATAGGTCTCTTGCGTTAAAATATAAAAAGGAATGACTTTAAATAATTTTGTGAAACGTGTAGAAAAGACAGGGAAATGCCAGCA
>OLKM01001917.1:30000-47856 GCA_900291075.1 Melanogrammus aeglefinus
AGACAGACAGACAGACAGACAGACAGACACACACATACACACAGGCAGGCACAGACACACACACAGACACACACGCACACGCGCACACACGCACACACACACACACACACACACACAGACAGACAGGACAGGCAGGCAGACAGACAGACACACACACACACACACACACACACACACACACACACACACACACACACACACACACACACACACACACACACACACACACACACACACACACACACACACACACACACACACACACACACAAGCAGGCACACAGACACACACACATACACACACAAAACAACAAAACACACACACACAAACACACACACACATGCACACAAACATACACACAAACACACACAAATGCAAACACACGCACACACACAATATTTTAGGTTTTGGGTAAGGGGAGAGGGGGTTCATTTATATTTATTTAAAATGGCGATTATAATTCAAGTCCACTGTATACTACACCCTCGCACATACACTCTGAGCTATACATCTATACTTTTTGTACACAGACATACATTAAGAGTGGGGACACTCAGACAGAAGAGACACAAAGAGATGAATTGGAATTGGCCGGGCGCCGGGCCAAAGCCATGAGTGCGGTAAACACATGGTGAAACGGTTGGACCTGCGCTGGGAGCAGGGGTGTTGTAAACGATCCCAGGCAGCCACCGCGGCGTCGACACACTTTGGCTCGCTCCCATTTATACGGAGAGCCATCGGGGCCACGCTGGAAGACCTCCACTTCCTGCAGCGGGACCCAGTGCCTTCGGGCCTCCCTCGGTCCCAGCGCCGGCCCACTTCACGAGCCCTTTAATGATTCGATTGGGGTGGGTTATATCCATGGCTACCACTATTTCTAGTTTGTTCTGGGGGGGTTTTCGGTTTTGGGTGCCGCTGAGCGCCTCTGTGACTCAAATCCCTAAACCCGTCAAATAGAACAATCGCCTTTGTTTGTCTTCGTAGAGGTTAAATCCAGACTCTTCACACTATGATATTCTCCAGCAAGAAACAAAGTGTTTTTTTTCCTGCCGGAGGAGTGCACTCGTAGCCCGGTCGTTGGTCTGCGTACTCTGTGAGGAATCCTGTCTCCGGCGGGGCTGGCGGCGGATCTGAGTCAGCCTGGACGCAGTAACTCACGGCGCAGAGGGGAAGGGAGAAAACGGTGGCGGCGAGCCAAGGCTCGTTCCGTTCTTTCTGTTGGCCGGACGGAGAGACAGGATTACACGCCGGCCCCAGCGCTTTGTGAACAGGTAGTTGGGACTCACACCTACGACCCCGGGGTTATGTCTTCGCCACTGCCACGGTTACAAACCAGCAGTGCACAACACAAGTGCTTTTCTTCCTCAAGGTGCCTTCGCTCCCCGTGGGTATCATCGACCCCGTTCGCGAGTCGCGGTGTTGACGTGTACGCCGATGAGTCGAGACAGACTTCTTGGCGGGATCGTCGCTTTGACATCCCACTGAGCCTCGTAATGTACCGTGAACAAACTGTGAAGAACATCTGATTCTCTTGACCTCATCGGACACAGGAATAGCGGTTCACGCTTGAGTAAGTAAGGACAGTCGCCCAAATTGTATAGGCTGCTCCACCGCAAACCAAAGTAACAACCGCTGAAAGGGCTGTTGTTAGAGGTCTGTCAGAGGACCGTAGGTGTAAATGTGCCAACCCCAGTGCCTCTCATTGGGTATAATACAATGGAGTGTGTTTTTTCTGAGGGTGAAGGGCTTCAGGTGGTTCTCCGGTGGGTGTAGTTCTCAATCAGAAACGGTGCAGAAAAAGGAGAAGAGAATGAAAGGCCTGGGGAACTAAAGGCCTCTGGACACAATCCTCCTCGTGGCCAGAGAAGCGTGAGAAAGGCGGGGTGCGCAGTGGCTCTGATGGCATACAACCAAACACACACACACACACACACACACACACACACACACACACACACACACACACACACACACACACACACACACACACACACACACACACACACACACACACACACACACACACACACACACAGCATCTCCACCTGGCACTGGAAGCATTAGATTGGGGGGGTGGGGGGTTTTGGGGAGGAGGGGATTGAGCTAAAAACCGTGGACAAGTGCATTACCACTCCTCCAGCCCCTCAGCTGTCTTTTACACCCCCACCTCCTCCTCCCTTCCCCCCACTTTCCCCAACTCTAAAATGGCTGGCGGGGTAGCTGGTATCCAGCTGATCAGCTCCTACTGACTGCGGCAAACATTTCCTAGCGGCCAACTCCGGTATGGACATCGTCCAGCGCGACTAATACATGAACATTTACATTTACAAATGAAGTACTACTTTTAAGTGCCACGGCCCGCTTACACAGACTCAAACACCCGCTCCAGTTTGCTGAGCAGAAAACCCTTTATATCATACTATGAGTAACGCACATTCCCTCCATGGGTGACCAGGACATCTGAAGCTAAAAGAAAGAACGCAAACGCGAGCCGCTTCGCCGAAATGGCAGTTCTGTGGATCCAGTTCCTGTAATACATCCATGCTTTACCCCCCCAACTTAAGAGTGGATGTCATCTACTCACAGTCTTTTCATGGACTCAAGGTGAGTGAAGGTCCCTGGGACCAGGTGAGTGATTCTGTTGTTGTGCAAAAACCTGTAGGGATGGTAGAGGGGGGATGAAGATGAGAATAAACAGAGAGAGCGGAGGATGCTGTGTCCAAAAGTTGAAATAGGATTAAAGTTACACACAAAACAGTGTTCTTCCAAAGCTTGGGTTGAGCTTGGGTCAAAAAACCTCTGGGAAAGCTAATTTCACTTCCAGAAATTGTTTGAGAGCTAAAACAGGGACGGGTGGACAGTACACCGCTTGTGTGCAATGTTATTTATGGAACAGATAGCGAGAACAATTTCTTTAATGACATTCTGAGCATACTTTGTAGACATTTACTTGATATCATATTTCATTATGTGCATGGGACATGAAACATAATCAGTTTCCCAGGCATTCTATTGATGCCCAGCCCACACTAAAAATAGTCCAATCTTTGCCTTTAAAGGAAAACAATGAAATAATAATCATGATAACAATGTCAGTCCTTGGTGGCGAGGGAGGCTTGGGGGGTGACCCATCACATGGATGTAGTTTATTATCTCCTCTGTAATTCTTTCCACAAGCGATCTACCCTCGCTCTTGGCTTCCATCTTGACAAAGCGAATGCTTGGACCGTTGCTATAGTGATGACGCCTAACAAGACCCCCTGTGCGTGGGATTCCCTTCCAACCTCCCAGTCGTTCGCAGGTGTCGCCCTCCTCATTTTCCACACTCCCTCTCTCTTTTCTTTTTTTCACCGAAGCTTGGACCGCTGAAAAGACACGATTCCGGGCGCTGGCCGTAAACAAGGGATAATGATAAAAACAGGAATTGAACGAGGCCCTCGATGTCCATCGGGACATCTGGCCTTGAGTGCGAGACGCTTCGGAGCCAATGGGGGTTCTGAGCACGGGTTGGAGAGCTCTACGTCCGCTGGGGTCAGCAAGCGGAGCTGGAGAGAGGCAGGTGACTCGGCCATTGGTTACAGCACAGCGAAAGGTGCTCTTTGATCCCTTGATTAGGAAGGAGAAAAAGTGACTTCTCCACTGAGACTGTAAGAAATGACGATGCCAACTGAGAACACGCCTCTTGAAGTTGTATATTTTCAGGGAAAACCGCACAGAAGGATTATAGTTAGGGCGTTCCTAGCACTGATTTGAATTGCCTCCGTTTACCGTTCGATCGAAAGCAGATTGTGCTTTTAATTGACGGTTGTCAGTGTAGCAGTTATATAAGAAACAGAAGGACTGTTCTGTATCGTCAAATAATGTGACACAAGGTCACTTACGATTGCTGGCCCTTAGCAACCGCTACAACTCTATCCCATGTACACTCACGGGTTAAATATCCAGGAAGTGTTCTCCATTTGCTCTCACTTGTTCATTAACCTACCAACAACACACAAATATAAAGCACAAGGGAGTCATTGGAGCTGAGAGTCAGTCAGCTGGCCTCCGTTTACGGGAAGCCTCTAAGTGCGTCTTCAGGGTCTACGAGAGGTCAAACAGATGTCCCAGTAAACACAACCGAATCATTCAGGTGTCTCTGCTCCGACACACAACTGGGATTTGTCTGGCCAAAAACACTTCGTTCCACCATGGAATAAGTTCTCGTTATCCCTGTTGGTTCCTCCCTGTGCCCTATTGTGGAATATGTATGTGCTCGTCCGATTGGCCGCCAACAAGCGTTCGATAAATGTCAGAATACATGACTAACCTACATGATTAACCTTTTCTTTAAAAATGAGCAGCAAGAGCTACACAAACCATACCTGTATAATGAGCGGAGTCACTTCATTACAAACAAAATGATGGATTACAAACAAACTCACAGGCGCTCCAGCTTTGGCAAGTGAGTGAAGGACTCCGGCTCCAAGGACTCAATGTTGTTGAAATGCAGGTACCTAGGGAGACGGGGGGGGGGGGGGCACAGGACAAATCAGGATTAGTGACGGCTCTGGCGACACCCCTCTGGAACATTGTGGGTACACTTTCCTCTTTTCCCGGTGCATTCTGGGAATGGAATGTCGACTAGATCAGTTTTGGGGGGAGATGTTGGGGTACACTTGGAATGATTGAAGATGTTCCCCTATTCCATCTCAACGATTCCATGCCTGGAGGTTGTGTTGTATGTCTCTTTCTGCTGTATCTATCTGGTCGGATATTTCCGGACAGGGTGGCGCCTATTATTACGCTTCGAGACACAGAGAAGACTTAGGGTTGTTGTTTTTTTTCCAGGGTCAGGTATTCATTCCGAGACAGGTTGATATATGGGGGGGCCTGAAGTTGCATGTCTGAAGGCTAACAGTACAATGGAACGGCCCAGGGGTGAAAGGCACGCACACATTTGGCGGAATGCATACGTTATTCATGCCCCGGTACCTCTTTGAGCTGGGAAAACATAAATCAGACCGGCTTGTCAACAAATAAAGGGTTAGAAATAAACTCCAACTGATAGCGATAAGCTACATTGTAAGCGTTCAGTTGGGCATCATGCTTGTTTAAGGAGGAAAAGCAACAGTCAAGGAAGCCGCGATAGCAGGGAAAGTTAAATAGAACACGAGACTCACAATTACGCAGAGCATATATACAGCCGCCTATATGTCCATGAAACCATAGCAACACAAGAGCCAGATCGAGATTCTCGTACATATCGGTGATGTTGACACAGCATCAGGGTTCTTTTTCAACCTTAATTTTTTGGAGAGGAAAATTAGATCAAATACGTGATTAAAGTGTGCCGTAGCAATGGGCTGATATAACCCGGGCCGGACGAGCCATCTACAGAAACTAGCCAAGTTCAGAGGAGACATGTTAAGGTTTAGTGATGTTCTCTTAGAACATTTCATGGCCGTTTTTCTTTTGGGATGGGGCGGGATTTATTTTGTGAGAATAACTCAACTGAGATAAGAACACTTTCCAGTTTGTTGGGAGGGTTAGGAATCGCAGTATTTTGTGGTTAAATATTGCTGATGTGTGCTAAGGTTGGTTTGGCCCTTGACTCGTGATGTGGCCTTTGAACGCTCCACACAACAAACGAGCATATATTGTAAATCAACATCCAACCATTCATTCGGGTCTTGTTAATGGGACTTTCTTTTAATCGGTACATGATTTGAAGAAGGTGGCCCCTCCCTTAATAAAGCTTGTGACTTTTGGAGAAGCTTTAGAAGCTGTAGCCCAGCAGAACGGTAAGAAGGTTGGGGCGGGGTGGGGGTTTATAAATGTGTTCATCTGCCTAGAAACTTATCAACCACATATAAAAGCCTTCATTACTGTGGTGAAACTGGAAACAGCTGCGAGGCACGGAGCCTAGCGCTGGAAGCGGTTGCGCTGAGTGAATTAGCCATTTGTTCTATGTTGATGGGGGCTACAGTGAGTCGCAATCTCCCATCCAGGGTTAGGCAGGCCTCATTTTCTTTTAAAGGAGACGTTGCGTTTCAGCCAAATTGCCCTGCGGTAAAGGCATGCCGGTCCCATGGAGTAGTTTGCCTGCGAGCATAAACGCTGTTCCGCCATTTCTTCTTTTTCATCAGGAGGGGTCACGTCAAGTGTACGTACATGAGATTTAAGAGCATGGCTGGATACGTTTCATCAATGTGGAAACATCCTGAAACATTTGGTTAAGTGTTGGAATCCTGTAGACGTGCAATTCCGAGCATTCTTTAATAATAGACCTGGGTCTTTTCTTGCAAAAAAAGCCAAATATCTCATTCACACAATTGTGTTTCGATAATTAAACTACAAAATATTGAAGAAAGCGTTTAATCAATAAAGTCATGTTCTCCTGAACATTGCAGAATCTGATCTTTTTTAATTTAAGCTTGTGATTTGAAGTGAAAGCCATAGCAGCGTTGTCTGCCTGTTCCTGAGAGACGGTCAGGGCTGGAGGCGGGACAGGAAGTCATGCGTTAAGCGGAGGTCAGGCGCACCTGTCCTGCCGTGGTCGTCACACATGCGACACATGCAACAGAAACAACAACCCTAAGGCAGGTTCGAGGCGACGAGATCGGCGTCAGATCAGAGTAACACGGGCCGGCCGCACATACGCGCTCATGCACAGTGCTGGTGCTGGTGCTGGGTGCTGGGGGGGGGGTGGGGGGGAGATGGGGGGGGGGTGGTGGAGGAGGAGGGAGGAGTAGGAGGAGGGCAGGGAGTAATAATAACAAGGCACAATATGGGGTCCGCAGCACCAGGTAACAGCTGTTAGGAAAAGGATGCGCTGCCGTCTCTACTGATTGTCACATGGGACATATCTTGATTCACCTAAGGACTCGTGTTAAATCTGTGGAGATGGGGGGTCCTTAAGGGGGGGGGGGGGGCATCATGACAGGAGCAAGGCGGCGGGGGGGGGGGGGGGGGTTGGCAGACAGTCAGATGACAGGGCAGAAGGAGTAGGGGGGTGGCGGGGCGAGCAAGGGGGAGGAGGACGACGGGGAGGAGGCTGGTCACTTACAGTTGCTCAAGAGCCACAAGCCCCTTAAATGCTTGTCTGTCAATTGATTGGATTTCATTCTTGTACAAATAGCTGAAAGGAGAGATGTTTGGTAAGATTAGTAACACACATTGGACACGTGTGCACACATGTACAGCAATAGTAACATCTGAATTCCATCTTGGGAGCGTGTATCCTGACTTGACTATTCCTAGATAATTGTTTTCAAGTAAATATGCAAATTGATTACTTTTTGGCTGGAATGTCAAGTTATGAAATTCGACTTTGTTCAAGTAGAATTAAAAAAATCAACATCCATGCAGTTTGATCACAGCCCTATAGCAGTACGACTATCATTGCGTGAAGAGACTAAACCATGAAGAACGTTGACGCTGAAACGAGCGGGCTGCTTATATCAGACAAGCAACTCTCCTTTCAACCACAGGCGTGCAGCTAAAGTACAAAGACAGTCCATAGCAAAACATCCAAAAGAAGCAAAATGTCAGAAGTGCTTGACCCAACATTTGTTACATGAATTGACGAAGCATGAATGAGTCACTTAAATATGATCCAGACACAGCGGTTTCCCACGTTGATAGGGTCCCGGCTACGCACTCTCCCCTACCGTGTGAACTGAACCTGCTAATGAAGGCCATGTGTAGAAAGGCAATAGTCCCATCTGGATTATGTGACCTCACCCCAGCAAATTAAAATCACCATTGGGTTATTTGTCTTAGAAATCCTCAATGTAACACCAGCATAGGGCCATTTTTTCAGAGAGACAACAAAAGGCCTTCACACAGAGTTCATTCAATGTTTAACCATTTAAACATTAACTAGTAGAAAAAAATGATTCAAATTATAGATTCTTTATTATTATTAATTGCTAGATTATATTATTCTATTATTTTACTATAAAGGACAAACAACCGATAAACCCTAAATCCAAATGTGAAACCGTTTCTCAATGAATTCCTTAATTTTGCGTTTCGCCCAAATGTGAACGGGATAAAGAGCCTCTGAGATTAGCGTGATGTTTCAGCGCTGCGTTACACAAACACTGTGGAAACACAGGGGGGAAGTGCACGCATTCCCCTCCTCCCTTTTATATGACAAGGAAACGTGACACTGAACCAGCAATGCCCTCCAGCTCCAAGCTCCTTTCATGTGCTCTTTTGGTTTTGACTTGGGTTCAGGGTTGACTGGAGATACCCATCTCCCTCACGGCTGACGTGATGCACGCATGGAAACACAAACACACCGCAGATCCCTTTTTGTCATGGCTCAAACATCTCAGAGATTTGGTGTAATGTTTGTCATGTGTGTGTGTGTGTGTGTGTGTGTGTGTGTGTGTGTGTGTGTGTGTGTGTGTGTGTGTGTGTGTGTGTGTGTGTGTGTGTGTACGCGCGCGCGCGTGTGTGTGTACGTGCGCGCGCGCGTGTGTGTGTGGTGTGTGTGTGTGTGTGTGTGTGTGTGTGTGTGTGTGTGTGTGTGTATGCTATGAGATGTACCAGGTGTGAAAAGTGTAATTCAACTCCACATCTTTCGGGATAAGACAACCCACCCAGTAATCAGAGTTAAGCACGTGGGTTCTCTAATCAGTGTGAGCTGACCTGAGGTCAGCTAATGCCGTCAATCCGTTCAGCTGGGTCAATGCAACTGATGGGTTAGAAACATGACAGGACCTTTACTCTCTGATCGTTGAAATGTCCACCCTTGCTTGTATAGGGGCCAATGTTTACTAAAGAAAACTCGAAATTCTAAAAAGTATGCCAAAACCCCTAGCCAGCACTGGAGCAGTAGTATGACCTCCCATTCAAAACACATCTCACTAGCAAATCCGACTTGTGTGTACGATAACATATAACGTCCACTGCATGTGGACCGCAGTTTAATTGGCGTAAGCTAGGTCGAAAAATGGTACATTGCATTAATAACATATTCCATGACATCTGAAAGAGAGGGCCAGAAGTCAACCAGAAAGTTTGGAATTCATCTATCAGCTCCCAGGACTCTGCGGTGGACCGCAAAACATAGATTGCAGGCTGCCAGTGCCTTTTGTTCTGTTGCTCTGTGCGCGCACATGCATCGTCAACTAAAGGATGGCCTGGGAGGTGAGGGGGGCGGAGATGGTGATGGGGGGGGGGGGGGGGGGGGGGGGGGGGAGGCGTGAGAAACCGTATTTCAGAAGCTATGGGGTCCAGGCTTCGGGGGGAAAAGAAACTAACGGCGGTGGTTAGGGGTCTGTGCGTCGAAACCCCCATGAAAGCATCCACTTATCATATAGACAGCAAGAGGTTAGCCGCCCTGCCATGGACCACAAACATATTTGCCGTCGAGAGCCACATGAGAGAGATCAATCTTTTACCATAATGTTTTTTCATTCTTGAATGTGGTCCAGGAGGGATACTCCCCCCAATGACCCTGATTACCTAACCCAAGGGCTGATTATGGTCCCACATTCACGCAACGCAAGGGGGTTACAGACCCGTTACGTCCTTGTGGACCCTCCTTGCGTCCCCCGCAAAGGGCCTGACTTGCGCCTCCCAAAAAGTTTGTTACTTCCGTCGAGGCGACGCAGCAGCAAGGGCTGTGATTGGTCCGCTCACTAAAACTCGACACAGAACCAAAACAGGTTTACGACTGCGTCAAACCGGGTGCGTGGTCCTTGCGTTGCGTGACATGGGACCATAATCAGCCCTTAAGTGTCAGCCCAAACACCAGGCCTTAAGTCAAGACGGCCGAAAGACTCCCATCCGGAGTTCAACGGAGACTAAATCGCTCATATCCACCTCGTTCTATTTTGGTCCCTGTGTTTTTCCCGGGAAGCATCCGCCGTAACAATCAAGTAACGCCGTAAAACGTTTGCTCTAATGACCGCAGCCTGACCCTTTGTTTTGTTTTCACGGGCGGGCGGGCGGGCGGCCTTTGCAGACACTCCCGGGCCTTGAAGAGGATGTGGAAGACCCCAAGGAGCTATAGAGCTACAAATGTGGAGGTGGGAGATAAAATCTCGCCCAAAGCTGTAGTTGATTCGTTGAGAAGGAAAGGATAGGGTGGTTGGGGAGCACTAGGCTGGGACAAAGGTTGGCGGGTGGGGTTGGGGGGGGGGTGACTGTGTGGCCCTCACTAATCACAGGGGCCTGGGGTCCCTGGCTGGCTTCAGATGAACTCCGCTTTTAAAGGGGCAAGGGGCCCTGTAATTACAATAACTCCTTAACAGCCGCCAGGGTCGACCCCGCCTCACTTACTGCCAGTGGGGAAGGGATGCTTTCTTAAGAGGAGGTATGTGTGTGTGTGTGTGTGTGTGTGTGTGTGTGTGTGTGTGTGTGTGTGTGTGTGTGTGTGTGTGTGTGTGTGTGTGTGTGTGTGTGTGTGTGTGTGTGTGTGTGTGTGTGTGTGTGTGTGTGTGTGTGTGTGTGTCTGTGTGTGTGTGTGCGCACGTGTGTGTTTGTGTGTTTGCTTGGTTGCTAAAAGAAAGAAAAAGAACAAGGAACTGTCGAGGGTCATCAATTAATGGTCAAACCGTGACCACTGGCAAGCCGGTCACCAGAACCACACTTGGTGAGCTATTTATGAGCCCTTATCAACCCCTCTCAGACCTCTCCAAGAAGTCCTGTACAAATCTTTGTTTGGCTGAATTAGTTGTTAAGCTGTGTGGTTGAATTACCAAGTTTTAAAATTGCTGCCAAAGTCATAGCAGGACCCGCAACGTCATTGTTGGGCTCTAGGCAAAAATAACAAAATAATGAAGCAATATCTTTACGACAAGAGGGGCTCTTAAACCGACCTCTGACCTACAGAGGGAAGGGGGACGGGACCACGGCGACCACAAAGAGGCAGGGGAGGTGAGGTCAGCTTAAGAAAGATTCCCCCGCCCTGACTGTAGATCACAGACGGTTCACTGCCAGCAGGTTTTGCAATGACTAATAAAGTCATCACGACCACAAGAGCACATGAGACACTGTACCCCCCCCCCCCCCCCCCCCCCCCAACCGCCGTAACACTTGTGGTAGGGAGTCAGGGCATCCAGACGCAGTACAGATGTTCAGACAGAGCGTGTCTTTTCATTAAGGCAGACTCTTTTTGTAAAGCACACCTTCTAGGTTTCTTTTGTCACTTAGCATTGTGCCGGCGAGCTGTGTCAGCGTTTAGGACGCTGTGTGTGTGTGTGTGTGTGTGTGTGTGTGTGTGTGTGTGTGTGTGTGTGTGTGTGTGTGTGTGTGTGTGTGTGTGTGTGTGTGTGTGTGTGTGTGTGTGTGTGTGTGTGTGTGTGTGTGTGTGTGTGTGTGTGTGTGTGTGTGTGTGTGTCTGTTTCGATTTCCACAGCGCAGCACTCCAGGCATGCGTTTGCCACACTGAAAAAGCAAAGGGCTCAACCACTTCTTCACCGGGAGATCCTTGTCTGCACAGCGAGACCGACAAGACAATGAGCACAATCGCATTGTGCCAAGATCCACCCCTTGACCTCCAGAGCTAAATGAGATTGACATAAGAGGCCAGACTCACAGATATTTGAGGTTTTCCAGGTCTTCGAAGGCTCCCCTGGGAATCCCTCGTATGAGATTGTTGTTGAGGAGTCTGCCAAAGGGGGAAAACTGATTAGTGTGTGATGTAAACAGACTAAGGCAAGATATGTTGTTCCATGCCAATATAATACTGTTACAGGCTGTTTATTTGTCAATAATATATTTATATATATTATACATAAAAGAGTAGAATATATCAAAAGTAGACAATGACCTTTGACATTGAAACAAAGTCTAGATTTGATTTGTGGGAATGTTTAAATTAATACAATACATTTTCTGTGTGTTAATGCAATGAAGACATACAAATAAAGACAATGAATACATAATCAATAAAGTATAGATTAATGGACAAAGGATAGCACATATAACCTTAATAAACTTATAAAATAAATACTAACTATATGATAACGAGTGAATGCCAATAATTAGCCAGCCAAGGTGACCATCAGTTCAATATGAAGGATAGCATTATACACAATACTAAATTTGTTTTGCAAGTTAATCTAAGCAAATCAGATATGTGTGATTCACTTAAACCACCAAGTCAATAGAAATGTTGTCCATTTAAAATGCGATGGCTCAGGAAGAGAATCTTGGCCCTGTTGCCAAGACGTTAGCAATGCCCTGTCTAACGGGCCAGAACATATGAAAAATGACCCAGTCAAGGAAATGGAAAAATACATTCCTGCCAGATTAGGAGCTTGCGTACATGTGTGAAACAACAGCGGAGCATTGAATAACACCGTCTTTGTCTGCGTTTGTTGACTTATTGCGTTGCTTCAATGATACAGAGGAGGCAGAGGATTTTAAGTCGTGCCTTGGGGATTTTCTTGTTGAAAATTTGATGTCTCGTTTTCAAAGTCAGCGGTGCCATCGCAGAACAACATCTTAAATCTCCTGTGTTCCTTCGAGTGAAGCACTTACAGTGTGTTGAGGTTCTTGAGTCGTCTGAAGGAACCGGGTTGCAAGTCCTTGATTTTGTTGAACCTCAAGTCACTGTAGGAAAAAAGAAAGAAACACAGCTGATCAGAACATCTTCCCTTTGGGACACTTGATGAGTTCTACCATTTGTTTGACATTAAACATCAACATGTGGGATCTCATGTTAGTTTTGGGGAATGCCAGCGATAGGCCGATATCACCAGGGGGTTGAGGGAAGCAGAGGGGGGGTATATCCTCTACATTTAAGATAAATGTGAGTATGCCGTGTTCCCTTAACTCTCGTAAAGCCATTTTGTAGCGTGAGAAAAGCGAGGCATAAAGCACCAGACATCTATGAGGTAATAACCATGAGGGATGATAATGGCACTCATTACTCATCCCCACAGAATGCTGTTCATCATGCTTTAATCTTACGGGTTGGGGGTTATACAGCAGACCACCTTGACATTGGACATGGCTGTCTCCTGAGATACAACTCTAATAACCCTTCGTAGTACGCCAGAGGAAGACTTAACATGTCAGAATAGTCATGTGTGATAACACAAACCACCTTCACATGGAAAAATACATGGCTAAGCCCCGTCTAGGTTAAATCACCCTTTGCCCCAAGTGGCATTAGGGGCCGTAGACAGACAGTCTGTCTTGGTAAGCCGAATCTGGACATTTATGGACAAAGCAAAGTATGTTTGTGGAACCTTGGCTCCAAGTAGCTTGACCTCCCAGGGGGAGTCATTTACCAAAAGCATCTTCACGTGAGGAAGTTGAGATAAGAATGTGAACAAATGTTCCTCAGGAGGAGGTAATCAGTGCAGGAAAAAGCAGGGAGTTAGAGCCCAATCGGCTGCGTCAGTGCTCAGTGAGTTCCCACCGCTGAAGCCATCCCCGTCCCTCCTGATAAGCGATGGCTGATGCTACAGCCTTCAGCCGCCACATTCAGCAGCCCTCACAGGTGGTCTCACCCAGTGTGGCTTTTAGAGACAGACCGACAGACAGACAAAGAGACAAGACAGATAGACAGATTGACAGACAAGAAGAAAAGACAGAAAAAAAGAGAATGAAAGAAAGAGGGCAAGATAGAATGAAAGAAAGAATGACAAAGAAAACAACTGGTAATAATGCCACTGAGCAAAGATTCCAATTACTTCTCTGAGAAGGGAGTACTGGGGTGAACTTTCCTCCCTGTTAAAAAGCACAGGGCCATTCAAATCACTACCTGCCCTCGGCTCCCATCAGTGGGCCATCAACGGCATCTTGTTTTTGTTGTTAGCCAACTGACCTTAGAACTTATACTCATGGGAGGCTGGGTTCCAAAAATGCAAACACACTGGATTTGTCTATGTGCAAGCGCAGCGGAATTCTGCCAGTTGTTAGGCCTTGTTCTATCAGAGTGATAGAACAAACAACTGCTATGAGATTGAGCCTCTACTGTGGGACTTGAGTGGGTGGGTTTAGAACAAAAAGAAAGACCATTATTTGTACTATGAGAACTATACATGAATAAAAATTGTCCCTCCTATCTTTGTAGTGTTATCTATCTACAGTACAGAAAACACATCATTTCACCAGATGGTTTGAATTGAGCTCATTCAGGGCAAGCTATATATTTCTAGTTGTTTGCATGCACAACAGGCAATTTAAAAAAAAAAGTTGAAACTATACATTACATTCCTGACGTTTTTTTTTTTTTTTCTGTCTAGAGTTTCTGGGAAAAGCATGGGGCAAATAACAAAATGACCTGATTCCATAGCCAGTGAAATGTTTATTCTCTCTGTAAAAGCCCATGCATATGGATCCTATCAGAGAGACAGAGAGAGAGAAAAAGAGAAAGAGAAAGAGAAAGAGAAAGAGAAAGAGAGAGGGAGAGGGAGAGGGAGAGGGAGAGGGAGAGGGAGAGATCTCATATATTTCACTTCACGTATAGGCTCTCTGAGCTAGACACAGGGAATGTTTTTGTGAGACCGATTGTTTAGGTAAGCAAGAGTCTGCTAAAAACCTTCCTCAACTCAATTTAAGAAGCTCTGCCTTCTGGCATTAGGAGGGATCCCATTAGGTGTCAATTAAATTCCACTATGTCCCAATGTATGTCCAGGTTGGAATGCACCAGGAAATGACCACCCACAATCCTGAAGCTGCAATGTGCTGGATGACGTTGGCTAGTCACAGCCTCACAAAGGATTTCTCATTGGGAGAGTCGCGCCACTTGTGTATTGTCTTGAGGTGAGTGGGGTGTCATGGGGGAGTCCCTAGAGCAATGGAGACTGAGATGCAGGGCCCTGGGGTAAGCTTTGTTTTGGCCAAAGGGAACACAGTGCGCTGAAGTGGACACACTGGGGCCAGGGTCTGACCGAGCCATCTATTGTCTCTGGTTCTGTATCTGTGTTTGTCTGTCTGTGTGTGTGCAAAATAGGTGCTTGTGTGCGCTGGTATGGGTATCTTAACCGTCTCCAAAAAGTCTCCAAAAATAACAACTTTGTTTGTGTTTGCATCAATGCTATGTATATGTGACTGTTAAGTTGTGAGTGTATTTTTGCATGACTATGAATTTGCACATGAGAGCATGCTTTTGTGAGTTGTATGAGCCGGAGAGAGAGAGAGAGAGAGGGAAATAAGAGAGACAAGAGGGAGAAATATTCAGAGAGTAAAGACTAAAGATTCTAGGTTTCAAAGATTTTCGTTGAAAAACACGGTACGAAAGACCAACCCTCCTTCATGTCCGGTCATTATTCAAGGTATAAGTTACCATGCATTGAGAGACTGAAACAGTATCTTCCAACTGTTTAACAACAGGAACACTGGAGAAATCCTCAAGAAAAACGGCTGGCCAATACATTACAGATGGCCAAGCATGTTAAAAACCCTGCTACAACCATCCCACACTATGCACCATCTTCCACAACACTACACACAACAATGATTGCATATTGCAATGGATGGGCAATGACTTCCTCTTTTGGGGATGCAAGTGTTATCTTGGTTCACAAGCCAACATAGATCCATGTATCTGTAAATTGGAGAACATTTGGTAGACCTTTAGGGCCGAAAAACCCTCAAAGTTGACATGAAAAGGTCACGACCAGGTTGTCTTGAGATGAAAGTGTGCCTCATTACACCCTCTGTATTTGAGAAAGAATACATGGCTTTGGGTGGGTGGGGTCGGGGGGGGGGGGGGGGGGGGGGGGTGACATGCAGCATTCATGTCTTTGTGCGAGTTATCTTTCACAATCAGGGATGTGCTCCCAGAGGAGGGACGGGACGGCAAAGTTGGCACCGGATTCCGGAAGATTATATGAATCCTTCATTTAGTGTGCTCATTATTTTCCAAGACCCTACGCCAGAGGAAACTGTGAAGACATAGTGCACAGACACATTCTGTCTGAGTCTCTGTTTTATCGGAAACAGTTACCTTGACTTGGCTGTATACTTGTTTCTACGAAAACAAAGAACCCAACATATTGTGTGTATATATATAAACACACACACACGCAGTATCCAAGACATACGGAGGCCGGCTGAAAACTGTATCTGGATTGATACACCGATCAGTTGGTTTCTGTTAGGGGGAAGACATGAACTTGTCATCCTGTATTGTCACGGTTGTCTGATGAGGATACAATGTCAACTGGCAGTTACACGGTGATGCTAAAGAAAACTCTACCGAGAATCATTTGAGCTGTGCATTTCCCATTAATCCCAGTGGATTTCCATCTGAAAGATGAAGAAGAGCACATGCATGCATTCTCTAGAATGGGATAGGTCCGTTGAGGGAGTATCAACATTAACTGTGCATAACTTTAGTGGTTAAAAGCATTCAGGAGCTCTGTGCTGGGAAGCAATGCTGCAGATGGGGTACATCTGAGCAAAATACCAGATCACCTACTCCGTAGACTGTGGCAGCCAGGGAGAGCTGCTTGAACAGAGATAGTGGAAATTTACTGGGTAGCTACCCCGGTCTTACTGATTTTCATTTCACTATGTGCAAACAAATATTAGAACAGCATGTGGGATTAGGATAAATTAAGAAATATGTTGGCGTACTTGCCATGATCATCCAATATATCACGCACAAAAAGGTGCTGTGTGTCATGCAAGTATCGGTTTATACTCCCCCAGAATTCACGGAAATCCTAATAGCCGGTTCATATTTGTCCAACTGTCAAATAACTGTCAAATAACTGTCAAATACACTATTTCGGCATCCTGGTACCTAGGCTGGTGAAAGACTATAGAATATATTCAATGCCTTCTGAATTTCGACCTGTTTAATATCTTCTGTGCTGTATCACAAATAGAGTTAGTGCACAACTCATTGGGGGTGTGGAGTCCACTGAAAAGACCACAGAATTAAATTGGATTGAATTACATGGTGGATGAGTACATGAAGTAGCATGATGTAATGGGTTTCGATCATCCCTTTTGGTCCTTTGGCAACGGCTATGACCAGACCGGCCTCGACATTCCATACGGGAAAAAATTCCTCTGAGAAAATAGGCTAGAGTGATAGAAGCCTGGCATGATAACAAACACGGACTGTGATTACAAACATGACTCGATGGCTTTCCTGCCAAAACATCTGCCAATCAGAAAGAGGCAACTCGAAGAAGACAACTGCAAGAGGCAGTTTGACACTCAACAGTTAATCAATATTCTAGTCCAAACACGACCGCAAGGAAGTGTTTCAAATCGAATGTGAGGCCAAATTCATAAACGCCCAAAAGCCAATGACGATTACTTTTTTGTTTTTTAACTATTATCTCCAAAAGCTCTGATGTAAACTATGAAACGGTGAAACTGTTGACCTTTCCTCGTCTTTCCTGTCCAAATAAAACCGTACAACCGGTCTGGGTCCATAAGAGGAGATGGCTTTTCTCCAGCGGCTCTTCAACATCAGCTAGCATCTGATCGCCATGTGTGTCTCTCTCTCTCTCTCTCTCTCTCTCTCTCTCTCTCTCTCTCTCTCTCTCTCTCTCTCTCTCTCTCTCTCTCTCTCTCTCTCTCTCTCTCTCTCTACTCTCTCTCTTCTCTCTCTCTCTCTCTCTCTCGTCTTCTCCTCTCTCCTCTCTCTCTCTCTCTCTCTCTCCAGAGCCGCGGCCAGAGAATCCCCTATTGTGGGATTTAGGTGGAGTTCAAATCAATCTCTACCTCTGCCTCTTTCTCTCTCTCTCTCTTATGCTCCTACCTTCTTTATCTCTCTCTCTCTCTCTCTCTCTCTCTCTCTCTCTCTCTCTCTCTCTCTCTCTCTCTCTCTCTCTCTCTCTCTCTCTCTCTCTCTCTCTCTCTCTCTCTCTCATCTCTACTCTCCTACTCGTCTCTCTCTCTCTCCTCTCTCTCGCTCTGCTTTCTCCTCTTCTCTCTCTC
>OLKM01001917.1:48215-68215 GCA_900291075.1 Melanogrammus aeglefinus
TCTGTCTCTCTCTCTCTCTCTCTCTCTCTCTCTCTCTCTCTCTCTCTCTCTCTCTCTCTCTCTCCCTCCCTCTCCCTCTCCCTCCCTCCCTCTCTGCTTCTCAACCAGGGTAACTATCTGGACATGTGCCTGTGATGAGCCTGCCAAGGGCTCTTGGGCATGCGTCATTCCTAGTTAAACCACAACATGGGGCTAGCGCTCCGGTTGGGTATCCTCGGGAAAGACAAGGAATCCGGATCTCGAAGAAGTGCCCTTCTTCAATAGGCTCCCCCGTGGACTCAAGACCGATCTATTTCTCATCTGGAGAGATGGCTGGTGCTCACGGAGCCTGACAAGAACCCAAAGACATGTGATGGTAAAATGGAGCTGAACATGAGAGGGGCATAAAAAGGGCATCTCAGGCAAGGCAATGACGGGGAGGGAGCTCCGTTGGAGGCTCGCCTACTAAGAAAAAAAAGGAAAATGGGCATAAAAATGACTCAAAACATCTTTAGAGAGGAAGAGCCCCTAAACTGTGAGAAATGGAAAACCTCATAGGCTTTTGCCCCAGGTGTATTACACTGCAGGACAGCTGGAAAATGTGAACTTTACTCCTTATATATAGGATTAGTCTTGTTTTAGGCTTAGGGATTGACTCATTTGATTGATTAATTTCTGACCAATAGAGTTACAGGATATTTTAATGATTTGTTTAGAGGCTGTCTTGGCTCTGGGGCAACCCAGCTGTGTCAAACTATTACTATTTTATGAAGAGACGTTCAAACATATCCCTAAAACGCCTAACGACCTCATTGTGTGTATAGACCATGATGCATTATCGACCAAGAACAACTCGGTGGGTCCCAACTAGGGTCACGCTCTCTGGCCCCTGGTGTGGCCCCTGAGGCTCCTTATTTTAGGCTAGAAAGTCTACAAATATGTGTATCTTACATCAAAGGACCACAAGGATGTAATTATAAGTCAAAGCCCTTTATTTTAGATGTTCATCGATAGCGTCCGTGGCTGTATAGAGTGTATGGTTTCAGTGGCTGTCCCTTTTAGCCAATCAAGCACCATTGACTGCCGTCCTTGGCTATTAATAATTCCTTAAGGCAGCGGAATGCAGATAAACACAGTCTGGAGCAGGGGAGGACACCCCCTGATGTGCTCGTTACAATCTCTTGGTAGTATGTCAAATAAAGTCATTCAGTGATAGGCCCTGTTTCCCAAAACTTGGCTAGCACTTTTGAAGTCTTTCCATTCAAGGTTTTTGTATACATTTTTTAAACATGCATGGCATTGAATGGTACTTGTTAAGGTAGTCTGGCATTTGCTTAAACTTAAAGCATCACGGTCTACACAGCAATGAGGTCATTAGGCGTTTTAAGGCTATGTTTGAACGTCTCTTCATAAAACCAAGAACGTTTGGCATCCACAGCTTAATGACTCAGTCTAGTCGTTTGACGCAACTAGCGTTGCCCCAGGGCCAAGCAACCTCTAAACACATCATTACAATATCATGTAAATCTAATGGTCAGAATGATCAAATTAGTCAATCCCTAACCCTAAACCGAGACTATTCCTACATATAAGAAGTAAAGTTCACATGTTGCCGCAGTCCTGCAGTGAAAGTACACCTGAAGCAAAGGCCAATGAGGTTTGCCCCTTAAACAACTATCTTATGGACAATCTGCCTGTGCAAATGAGCAAAGCTTTAGGGATTTCTGGCTTTGCATTCCATAATGCTGCAGAGACCCAGAGCCTTACAAAGCCTGACTGAAGCAAATTCCACACAATGGAACATGTCTTTCCCTCTGTGACTCACTCACACCCTCGTACACATGCATGAACACACACACACACGGTACACACACACACACACAGACACACAGACGCATGCACAAACACACACACACACACACACACGCACACACGCGCAAACACGTGCACAGAACCATGTGTGATGAAAGAGAGAACAGGTTGAAACATTAAAAAGTTATCATCCATCATGTTCAAGTGATCTACTGGCTTAATGACGACCATACCTCAAAGAGTGTGTGCAACAAGAGAAGAGTGCATTGGAATTCCCAAACAACCCCTGCTGCCCCGCGGACAATACTTCTTGATTACACAACCAGCCCCCAACTGAACAGTCTGACCAAGCTGCCCCCCTGAAACCTTAATTATCGCTTATTGTCACAATAATTACCGCTTATTGTCACTAAGACCAAATTTAATGGATTGGGATTTGTTTTCACTATAGCGAGATGGTGCTTCAATGGAACCAATCGCCCAAATGTGTGAACCAAAAAAATGTGTGAATATTATGGTCACAATGTGTAACGTCTCTACTAGCTTGTAGCTTCAAATAACCTGTACATATCTGTAGTCAATGTAACCCGACTATGTAATGTAAATGTAAATGTTGTCAATGTTGATTGATAGTGATTTCAATTTTATCAATACAATCCCATCCTAACTGGTGTATTCAATGCTGGCCAGCATTGAATATATTAACTCTCTTTGTTGACAGGAATCTTGATAGCGGTGATCTTCCGGAACCCCTCCCACTCAAACCAGCTGAGCTACGCTGGTTCACGTCACGCGGTTGAACAGCCAGAGTGGACAGAACACTGTTATTGAGATTCTGGAATTCTCATTGTCTGCCATCTATTAACTGGGAAGGGCTAAATTGTACTTGTTTGCAACTTTAATTTAGTGAAAGATAAAGTGTGCCCTCATGACACTGTTGATTGTGTGGAAACATATAAAAACTTTCCTTCATGTTTGTATCACTGAGTTTCCCCTTTCTCCTGGATGTATCAAAATTTGGGCAAAAACGTACATGCGCTGCACCACACCCACACCACTATACAGAAGACATCCTAGCGAAACACAAAGAGGATCTTTGTGTACTACATGTGGTACTGGTGTCACTGTCTCTGGTAAAATAGCCAGCTTATGAGTTAATACTTTGACACATTTACAGCTGGCGTGCTCTCCTCCGTTGCCATGGAGTCACTCATATGTTTGCAATAAAGCTTCACTTTCACCATGTTGAAACAAACTTCTGCCTGGCAGAGTTCTGGTCTGATATGCCACAGCCTCGTCTGCTAGACCATGTGACACTGATAAATGAACGTGTGTGGGTATTGAAATAACCAACAAATACAAATGAGCGACACACTCATTTTGTTACCGACTTAAAGCTCTTAATGACATGACAAAGGGAGACCTCCGCAGGAAAAGTTCTTAGTTGATCATGTTATTTTACAATTCGGGCAAAATGACCAATATAATTTTGCTTTTCAGGCACACTCAGAAAAACGACCTCAAGTTGGAGGCGATTATAATTGCATATATGTGTGTGTGTGTGTGTGTGTGTGTGTGTGTGTGTGTGTGTGTGTGTGTGTGTGTGTGTGTGTGTGTGTGTGTGTGTGTGTGTGTGTGTGTGTGTGTGTGTGTGTGTGTGTGTGTGTGAGTGCGTGCGTGCGTGTGTGTGTGTGTGAATACATGCAATTGTTTCCTCCAGTGTGTGAACAACTGGCTAATGGTGAGGAAGGGTGAACAAGGCATAAGACAAAAGACAGTTTGAGAGAGGAGGGAGAAGAAAGAAAGAACCGAAAGAACAAACAAATGAACAAAAGATACCCATAGGCTGGCTGACATATGGGGGTGGACCTCCGCCACAAATGTTTGAAGTTAGAGAGGAATACAGGCCTGGCTGTTCAGTCAAAGACTTTGCTACTCTATAATTGCTTTCTTCTGGGCAGCCGATTGAAACTGACAGTGACATGGGTGAAGCCATTGTACGTCGGAGAAATAGCATGCAACGATTTATGCAAACGTACAACGATAGAGAACACTTCACTATCGTGTGTTTCAAACATGCAAGCGAGTCTCCTGATAATGCATGAAAGCCCAGCGACATGAATGTAGGCCAGGTTAAATGTTCTCCTCACTTGGTTTCATGTGCAGTGAGAACAGCTCTTGGACTGAAGCCGACGTGTCTCTCTAGTTCTGGGCCAGAATCTCTGCGGTGCTCTCACCTCGCCACTTATCGGCTGACCCGAAGGAGGGACATGAGTGGTGAGAGGTGTTGGCATCTGGGAGGGATCTACGCAAGATCAAATATACTGCGACTTCCAACGGATATGTTTTACCGAAGCCTTAGTTCCGAATATGAAGACCTTGTGTGAGGGCTTATTGAACACCACGAATGGAGCGTGGGTTAAGGGATTCCTGGATGGAACTGGAGCTCTTCCAGGTGTGAAGAAGAGGAACGTGATGCCCATGAAAGCCCTCCCACCTTCAGTCTGGCTCCACGGGGATCTCCCCCAAATGAACCCAGAATCAAGGGGTCAAAACACACACACACACACACACACACACACACACACACACACACACACACACACACACACACACACACACACACACACACACACACACACACACACACACACACACACACACACACACGAGCCAATTTGGCCTCAGTTCAACAAGGAGAGATGAAGAGGTGTTGGTTGGCAGTCAAGAGACACCGCTAAATATAAACAGTTGTATAAGTCTTGTCAGAGGGAAATCTTCACAGAACAACATCTAGGATGATCTGCAAGACGGAGAAAAGTCTACAGTTGATTTCAGATCACCCTGATCACCCAGTGTGCAACAGGAGAGAGAGAGACAGAGAGCTTGAGATAGCGTTAGAAAGAGAGACAGAGAGGACAGAAGAGAGAGAGAGAGAGAGAGAGAGAGAGAGAGAGAGACAGAGAGAGAGACAGAGACAGAGAGACAGAGAGAGAGAGACAGAGACAGAGACAGAGACAGAGACAGAGACAGAGACAGACAGACAGACAGAGACAGACAGACAGACAGACAGACAGACAGACAGACAGACAGAGTGAAACCGACACAGAGAGAGCGGGGGTTCTTAATGTGATCAGCCACACTGCCAATGGACCGCATACTAGATGAACAACTGCTGCCTGAACTGAACGCATTCCAACCAAAGAGAGCCTGCATGGGCCACATTTCCAAGGCGGTGCAGCTTTTATTAACAATGGAGCAGAGGCAAGCAGAGCGATTTTTGTGTGGAGTGCTTTGAGGTGGAAGAGGCAGAGGGGGAAGGACATTCATGTCCTAGCATGACGGTGGGCTGGGGCAAAAAAAAAAGAAGCAACAGGTGGCTCTGCAGCATCTAAACCACTGCTGGCGTTAGAAACAACTCAAAATCCAAAGCATCGGCTGGCATTGCTCTGTGAACACCTTTATGACAGCGGAGGTACAGGAATGAGGAGGAGGAGGGGGAGGAGAAGGAAGAGGAAGAAGTTAAATAAAGGAGAATTCACTCAACAAATGTCTGATGGCTCCCCAGAGGGGGATTTCGTCTGCGTGAGAACGACAAGACGTGTCTTCCAGGCAGGGCTCCAGACCGTCTCCTTTGACGGACGCCTGTAAGGGGCTTCCCAGAACCATCTTGGAAGACAGCGCTTATTTTCAAACATGCCGCTGGCTGCAGTCGGTTCGGATTGTACTTCATGAGTGTGTTTGAAGTGTTTGAGTTCTTTATCCGGGCGGATGTGAAGTGCTACAAAATAACAGCATTAATTATTTCGGAGGTTTGGGGATATTTCAGAGCTGCTGTCAAGACCTGTGTCCCCTGTGTGTCCTCTTGGGGTTGTATGACTGGCTTTGACAAAAGGCAAGCTGTTTGGCTGCCTGCCCTAGTGGAGTGCTCCTAACATCCAAGTCACATTCACAAGTAGCTACCAGACGAAGAGACCACATTTCCTTCCTTTCATCCTTTAAGGGGATTCCAAACTACCATTTAACCCCCAGTATAAAACCACCTCCAGGCACTGCATGATAACTCTTTTGATCTCGTAAGAAGGAATGATAGTTGTTCCTAAGGGTGATCCAGCAAAGCATGAGCATTTGGTTCTGGAAAACCTGATACGTATGGACGTATGCGACGTACACCCAAATCCTCCTTGTTCGAAGTCAAGATAGAAATGAAGATAGAAATGAAAGAGTTAACACTGCAATAATGTTAGCCTGCGTGCTCTATTGGTCTAGGTTATTACAACTCCAGGTTCTGAATATAAGCCAACATTATTGTTTAGTGTAAATGGACCTAAAGCAAAGTCTCAGAATTAAAATGATTGTGAAGCTCCTTAAAGTCATTCGCATGCATACTGATGCAGCCAACAAAACTTAATTCAACAGGTGCCATATGTTGCATTACGTAGACGATGTTGCAACATCTGTATAACCTTAATAACATCTGTATTTATGCGAACTTTTTTCTTGCAGAACTATGTGAACGTATGACATCCACGAACACCATCAAACAAGGCAATACGTTTACAGGTTTTGATCGGGTGCACAGAAGGATTTTTTTAAGCCATTGGTTGTCCATTCTACCAGCAATGAGTGCACGCTGTCCAGTGGCGTGCACCGTTAGGTCTAGGCGTGATTGAGTAGTACTCACAGAATGGTGGTCTGGGGTGAAACGGCTGGCACAGTTTCCAAGTGTAGATGCATACACCTCACCGTGGTCCGGAAACATAAACATCGGCTCGGGCAACAAAGTGCACACGGCGGTCCATTTGCAACCAGCAACAAAGTTATGGTGAGTAGAAAAGGAGGAACTATTTTACCAATCCACAACGCCATTGCAGGGAGTGAGCTGTGCAGAGCACACACCGCCAGCTACCCCTCTCGCCGACTAACCGGCTCGGTTATTGTAAGGGCTGAGGAATTCAGCTGCGCCGGGATAAGCCCCCGCCTTCTCCCGGGGGAGAGGGAGAGAGAGGGGGAGAGATAGAGGGGTGTGGGGGGTACAAATTCAAAAGCCAAAAGGCAGTACATGTTACAAAGCCAATAAAAAGTGAACAGGTTTACTCGGATATTAAGTTGTTATTTATTCTTCTCGTGCTATTTCGTAATTATCTGGATTGCATTCGTCACAATTACGCACTGCACATTGACTGAATGATAATTAACAAGCCAAGGTTTCATGAGGTCACTCTCAACTTTCACCTCCAACATATGTAATGCACAGCACATGCCTACTAATAGGGCTATTCAGTGAAGTCGGCTAATACATATTGGTATTTGCTCCCCTCTGCTGGTCGAGTTTTGTACTGCGGACCTCATTACCATTAGAGCTCAAGCTGGAAAAATATTCGACCAACCCCATTTCTTTTCAAACATATTTAAATTGCTCACATTTTTGTTGCATGCATTTTATATTTCTTATTAATTGTCAATATATTCTTATTCGATTGTACTTTTAAGAGGAAACCAAAGGGGGGGGGGGGGGGGGGGGGAACAAGGTGAACTAAAGCATTCATGTGCAGGAGTTGATTACTGCCATCTGCTGGTCGAATGTTATATGAACAGCAGCACTCTTCTGCTAACAAAAACCATAGAGGCCCAAACTTCTGCAGATTCAGAAAAACAACATCTAAGTACCTTTGTGTTGATCAATTACGTTAAAAATCTGAATCATTCGACTGGCAAAGGACTAAGGTTAATAAAGTCATGGTACCAAACAAATTTAAAAATAGCCATTTTACAGGTCTGTGGCAACACATTTTTTTCTTTATTCAGAGTAAGATGTGTCAACATCCAGCATGACAAAAATTGTACAAAGTTCACAATTTATAAATGAAATATCACAGCAACTTGTGATCTCACACATTTATAGCAAAATTAAAATGTCAACAAATTCATGCTGTGTAGTACAAAAATAAATCAAACTGTCAGTTCCACAGAGAGCACAATAGTTTATACAAAACCCCGTCTTTGTCAATGATCACCAAAATCAACTCAAAAATGAACTGGTTCAAATAAAGTCATAAACTCTGATGGATTCACATTAATTTATATGAAAGGTCAGCATTCTAAATATGTGACAACCCTTTTTGTGTTCCTCATAGATAGTCAAGGAGATAACTTATCTCCCCCACCACATCCACCTCCAAAAATGTATTTTTTTACCCATGTACCAACACCAGATAAGCAGCTGGCTTGTGCTTTAAACAGTCCCCTTTGTCCATTGTTAAGGTTAATGAGAACTAATAAAAAAAACTGGTACTAGCTATACTCTACTGAAAGCATCACTATATTGGCGAAAAGCTGCTGTCATGAGGCTGGGGAAAAAAGGCGCGATGCAGTCATGGTGGATGGAGAGAGAGAGAGAGAGAGAGGGGTCCTGAAAGAGGACGGTAAAGTACAATAGATGAATTTCAATAAGGTGAACAACGAGCACCTTTTGCATTAGCTCTCAAAAAAGGCAAAGTTTCCAAACATGATCGCTAACAACTAGCACAAATAGTACGGAGGGGTGCATACAGTCAGGCATATGGGCGTCGATGCTGGATGTATCACCCCCTTCCCGCCACGAGGGATTGCTTCCCCCCTGCCCTGGGAGAACAAGCCCTCGTCTTCGTTTTTTTTTTGTTTATACCTAGAATTGATTGATTATTTAATCCTTTGTACAGTGATTAGATATAAAGTGCTGCTGGGGCATAACTTCTGCCTTCTAAAAACATAGTTAAACAAAAAAAGTCAAAGAAAATAAGAAAAAACGAAAACAAAAGAAAGAAAGAAGGATTTTATTTTGTACAGTTGATAATAGCCTACATTATAACTGCTATGATTCTAATTTCTCCTCGACTATTTCCCCCGCTAAGTCCCTGTTCTTCCTGGTTCCGTGGTACCCACCTAACGCCTACAGTGGCTACTTGCACTACGTTGCTCCAATTCTGTGCCAAAGAGGTCACCTGGGAAAAAAAAATTGCACACCGCCACACGTTAGGATAATATCTTCAAGGACAAGTGCAAATAAGTCTACTGGCACATAAGTGGGGACAGTGACCCTGTAAGTCCCGCTGTCATTCTCTATAAATACTCTTTACAAAACCCTCCTCCACACTCCCTATTTTTTTTAGGCTCTTGGGTACTTGTTTTTAGTTTCTGTAAGAACATCAAAACATGGAAACGAAGGTGTCCCTGTGCAAAATCGTACAGAAAGAAATTGGAACTCATATACTTTCGCTTCGAAAAACCGAACGTCCAAGATTTCCCCTCTTGTTTTTATTAAAAAGGCTTTTTTTTCGTATTAAAAGATTTGTATAAAAATCAATAATTTACATAGGCTATATTAAAAACACTCATGTTACCCCGTTGTTTATAAACAAGAAATTGCATATACCCAAACTTTTTATGTCCCTTTGCAGATTGCATCTCATACTTATATTATAAACAAATGATTTTAATTATCATATTGCTGAGAAAGGGTCTTGATTCTAGCAATGAACATCTTGAAATTGAACAGAAATAATTCTAGGGAGGCTAGAACATTTTCTCTATAGGCTAATGTTATTACATATAACTTTAGTTTTTGATTATGCCACAATGAGTGTGGTGAACTTGCATGCACCACCACAGATGTTTTTTTTTTAATATATTTTTTTGTATTACTCTGTAAAATTTTTCCCTTCATGGATAACAGGGTTTTCACCATCTGGTTTCCGTGTAATGATGTCTACAAAAAACTCTTCATACATACATTCATACATACATCAGGTCAGTTTGTCGTTTCCCAGACGCATTTTCAGCACCAATTTAAAAATGCCCCCACCTACAGCTACAGATCCGTTTTTTTCCTTTGTTTGTTTGCAAAACGAAAAACAAAAAAAATAACATTTCTCGAATATCGTTCGAAAAAAATAAAGCAGTTTGCAAACAGGTTCTGGCTTCTTAATAATTCTACACACGAGAAGAACAAAACATCTAAAATAATCAATTCAAAAAAGATCTGTTGAGGAGAGGGGAAAAAAAAAAAGAGTAGATTCCTCCGTGCTTGTAGTTTGGAAATGTCTCTCACTGTCCAGCTCAGCTTCTCGTCTAAAATGATTCGTCGACAAGCAATAAAAAGGAATTTGCGCCCTATAATTGTTAGCTTACTGTTCATAAATATACACTAAAATGTGCATACATGAGCAGCTAAAAACATTACATGACACAATGTCAGCTCATATGAAAACGTACAAAAATGTGAATGTCCTCAAAAACTATTTTTGTCGCTGAACTTTTTTCATCGCAAAAGCAAGACCCAAAAAGAAAATGAAAAAAAGAAATTATTGAGGCTTTCCGAGCATAATACCTCATTTTTTTGAAAGAACAAAAGGTACTATATATATATGTATATATATTAACACTATATGATAAGTTGGCACACCTTGCCACAAAGACATGGTCACCTATACTTTTAGCTTGCCTGCAGACTTTGAGACACCAACCACAACTGTCTGAGAAATAGGAAAAAAACGAACCAAAAAATAATCCAACAACCAAAAAACACCTCTTCCCAAATTGCAGCTTGGCTACACTTGGATTCCTTGAACAGCTTGCTTGATATTTTCCAAAAGGGCTTTGTTTTCTGCAGTCTGGTACTGGTCTTGGTTCGAGTACATATCCGTTAATGTTGTCACGTATGCATCAAAGTTCTGATCGCTGATCGGGTCCTGTAGAACATCACAACAAAAAGAAGAAGAATGACTGTTGGGGTATCCTAATAGCCTGCCAAAAACAAATCCTAGTTCTCGTCAGATGAGACAATTTTCTTGAACCAAATCTCACAAGAGCATCAAGTCATAATTGAACCTCTCTATCAATAACAAGATCAATTAATTTATCTGAATATAATAAATAATTTCATTATGTTTCAAAGGTCAACATGATTTGTTAAGAAGATTTAAACGTGTTAATCTACACTATTGTGAATACAGACTAGATTGGAACACTATCAATTATACTATTTGCCAGCATTTCCTTCTTCACACAAATCATGGACAATTGTGAATACATTTCCAATAACAAGTGTTTAGCATTTAGACTCTAGCACTCAGGTTGCTTATGTCAGTCGATGATTGTTTTTTTAATGTATTTAGAACCAAATCAAAAAATCAGGGCTAGTCCCCTGTGGGTTGTACAAGTCATGCAGAAGATAATGACTGTAAGTGAATAAGTGATTCTTACTCGTTGGTGCATCTGTAAGCAGCTGTTATTTCTAATGGCAGCTTCTTTGTGTACCAATGGTTTCTATGAAGGGAAAAAAAGGTTGTACAAAATGTTGTTAGCCGGCTTCAAGGGAAAGGATTTGATAAAGATTGTGTTATACAAACATTGGAGGTCATTGATTCACAACTAAAGAGGATTTGATATCCCTGCTATTAAAGGCAGCGAAACACGGCCTGCTAAGAGAGACATGCATGTTCATGTATATTTATATTGGCGTCAAATCTACATGCAATATTGCTCCTTATTAAAAAAATAACATTGACATTGATATAAATGAATGATGTATTGCCAACAGCTTTCTATTAAATGAAACTATGATCATGAATGATTTTTAGAAAGAGATAATTGAATCCCTATCGATGGTGTGTTTGGGGCCAAAATGCAGGAACTATTTAGCTCTACAGTGCAAGTGTCATGGCTACGTCACTTTGAACAAACTGAACCAACCACCTACGTCCAATCTCATTTCCAAACTCTCCCTCACAGCTGGGAAGGACAAGCTTTTGACCCTACGCTTTAGACTACAGGCATGCACAATGCGTCTGTACTCAAATACACACAAGTCAATGCGTATTGAAGCTAACATAAGGTGACGTTTAGCTCAACTGGACACAACGCAACTTGCCGGCTTGTCGTTCCTGTTGGCCCTTACCATATGAGGGAGCTGGACATTAGCTAAAGTGTTTATCAGTGACTGGCTGAGGTTGGCCAGCTCATGCAGCAGAGAGTCATTTTGCTGTTCAATCACCTTGTTATCCTCCTCTATCGACTTCATGTTGGACTCCATCGTTGTAATCTGATCGGAGGAGAGGGGAAACGGGTTGAACAAAACATGAAGGTTTTGTCCCACCGCAGAATATGCATATACAATGACACTCTGTATATTGTGCTGTGAAAACGGTATCTGCGTGTGTAAATGCACAAGCAGCTGGATGTACAAACTGAACATGACTCTTCGTATTTTTTCGCCACGTCCTACCTGTGTCCTAAGTTTGATCATGTCGGCTTCCACTTGTGAATTCGATTCACTTAAATCTTTGATTTCTTCGTCTAGCTGTTTAATATCCTCCTCGTGCTCCAACCCTTTTAGGAAAAAAACAAGAAAACAATACTTAAAAAAAAAACATTCTCAACGGTAGTATCATAATTCAGTTAGATTCATATTGGGCGTCCTGTTTCACCTGCTAATTTATGAATGACTAGAGAAAATACTTAATTATGATGTATAATACATGCATTTGAATTCATTATTTTTTGTTTCCACTCAGTTTGAATGAAAACGCCCTTGTAACCTGACCCCACAGCTATTATCTGTAAAAAAGAATGTCATAACTAAAACAGAATTATGCCTATGTCGAAGCTCATCATCCCAACAAAGAACAGTTTGGTTCTAGAACACCTTAGAACACTTAGTCTTAGAACATCTTCTATTTAATTCATTAAAAATAAACTATGTTACACTTCTGAGGGAAAATGTGGGGAAACACAAAAGCATTGTGCCTGGATATGGTGGCATCGTCTCCTGTCCTAAATACCATCAGCCAACTTAATCCCTTTTTTGTTTAAATAACCACCAAGCAGCCCAAAGCCTGTTCAGCCGGGTCCAAAACTCCTCCCCCACAGCTCTGATTGGTTGTTCTTGCTACATGTGGGCAACTTTTCATTACAAATTCAGCCCCATGATTGGCTCATTGTGTCAAAGTCTGGACTGGCAGACAGGGTGTCATTTCACGTAAGCATTCCTGATTGGCTGCTTTGTAAGGTGTGTATGGTGTGGTGGTGGTTACCGTTGTTGCCTCGCTGCTGTTTTATTGTGAGCATTTCCACCCCTGAGAGTCTGGCTTTCCTCATGGCCGAGGTGGCACGTGGACAGCCCGAAAGACTGGTGGCAAGAGAGAGAGAGAGAGAGAGAGAGAGAGAGAGAGAGAGAGAGAGAGAGAGAGAGACAAGGAGAGGAGAACGGAGAGACCTGCAAGCAGAGAGAGAAACAGAGAGATACTCAGAGAGAGAGAGGGAGAGGAGAGAGAGAGAGAGAGAGAGAGAGAGAGAGAGAGAGAGAGAGAGAGAGAGAGAGAGAGAGAGAGAGCATTATTATTATTAGATATCTCATGGTTTGTAACTAGGTTAGTGTCCAGAGCTATCGAGGGAAAACCTTTAATACCATGATTTGAAGTGTGAAGTAAAGGAAGACATATTGACTAAATGTCATTTTCTTTGCAACAGAGATATGCGCATCTCTTAAAATAGAAAGTAAGTATTATTGATTGCTTCTTGTGTTAGTGTAAGTTAAGCTACTGTAAATGAAAAAAACAGGTGACCAGCTGAGTCCTCCGAAGTCTTAAGAACCAAAGTGCGTTCTGTTGAACATCTGACGTCATTCAACGACGCAAAACACAAAGCCCTTGTCCGGATGGGAAACTTACTACCACTCCTTTAGCATATGCTCTCCAAAGTGACACAACCTTTGCTTAGCTAAGCAGTATTAAGAAACAGGAAAGTCATCTTACTAACGCATACCTAATACGGCCAGACTGAAGCGGTCATGGGGGCGAGTGGGGGGTTTGAACCAATAACCCTTAGGCGGGGGGGAGGGAGGGAGTGGTGGGGGGGGCGCTTGGGGCTCACCTCCGGTGCGTCAGGAAGCTGCCGCTGACGTGCCCCGAGCCGTCGCAGCCGGGGGTGGGGCACGACATGCCGTCCGTCTTGCCGGCCTTCCACGTGAACTGCATGCCGTTCAGGTAGCCATCTTTCTGCCGCTTGGCGGCGATAGGGCAGCCTGACGCGCTGCGGTGGGAGGCGTACTTCCCCGTCACGTGACCCTGGCCGTCGCAGCCCGGCACCGGACACCTGGGTGAGGGGGTGGGGGGGTTGGTGGGGGGGTGGAAGAGGAGGTGAAGGGAGGAGAGATTTTTAATGATGACCCTCTTTACATTATCACGTAGAGAGTCAAACATGCAGACGCACACACACACACACACACACACACACACACACACACACACACACACCACACACACACACACACACACACACACACACACACACACACACACACACACACACACACACACACAATCTGTCTGGCTCTTTGTATGTGCACGCATGCATACACATACACAGACACACATACATGTGCCCAGACGCACACTCAAGACACATTTATATTACGTGTGTATTATATTGCCTATTTTGACAAACTGCTTTGTACTCCGTTGGAGGCTTAACTGCATTATATTGTCTGGTTAGTACTTGTACTACGGCAATAACAATAAAGTTGAATCGAATTGAACACGCAACCGTGTCGTCAACACTAAATGTGCCGTTTCATTTGTACACACAGACAAGAAGGTAGGTAGACAGACAGACATTGCAGACAGCTGAGCTCCCATCATGCAACACCTGGGAGCAGGAAGAACAAGAGGTCTGGGGAGATGAAAGCGGTGAGCTCTGGCTCAGGGTTCAACAGAGGGCAATAAACCCCCCAGACGACGAGAAAGATTACCCTGGCTGTCCTCCCAACACAACACGCGGGCCGCAGCAGCGCCTGTCGTCTCGCTGTGGAACTCTAATGTCTAGACACAGAAGACTGCACTCACCGTAAGCACCATTCTGGCCCGTGGTCAGATTTCAATTATTGGTCTGATCTGTTTTCCCTTTTTCAACGTATCCAATCATCAAGCGGTCTGTATTTACGTGAGCATCACATTCTCTCGCAAACGATTGCATGGAGAAAGTGGACGTTTCCCAGTTCAAACGGCGTAAAACTCTCGTCTAAAGTGCCTCTGAAACATGGAGGGTTAAAAAAAAAATAAGTGTCCTCATACCGCCCCCCCCACACACACACACACACACACACACACACACACACACACACACACACACACACACACACACACACACACACACACACACACACACACACACACACACACACACACACACACACACACACACACATAAACGCACGCACACTACCCCCAACAGACACAAATGTGCGAGGCTGCCTGGATGGAGTGCAGCCAAGGCGTCGTTGTGTTTGTCCTCTGCACCACCAGAGAAATCAATGGAGCTGCAGAGCCCCGGCCAGAGAATCCCCTGTTGTGGGATTTAGGTGGAGTTCAAATCAATCTCTACCTCTACCTCTGCCTCTCTCTCTCTCTCTCTCTCTCTCTCTCTCTCTCTCTCTCTCTCTCTCTCTCTCTCTCTCTCTCTCTCTCTCTCTCTCTCTCTCTCTCTCTCTCTCTCTCTCTCTCTCTCTCTCTCTCTCTCTCTCTCTCTCTCTCTCTCTCTCTCTCTCTCTCTCTCATGCTCCCACCTTCTTTACCTTCCTCTGTCTCTCTCTGTCTCTCTCTCTCTGTCTCTCTCTCTCTCTCTCTCTCTCTCTCTCTCTCTCTCTCTCTCTCTCTCTCTCTCTCTCTCTCTCTCTCTCTCTCCCTCTCTCTCTCTCTCTCCTCTCTCTCTCTCTGTCTCTCTCTCTCTCTCTCTCTCTCTCTCTCTCTCTCTCTCTCTCTCTCTCTCTCTCTCCACCCTTCAGTGTTGGTGGGCCTCCCATGCCCCCCGACCCTGTAGCGCTACAGACGTGCAGGAGATTCCTGCACCATTAAATTCCTTTTGGAACTATTCACTGTCTGGCACTTTTTTGGGCTCTGGGCTTTACTGCACCTCCTCTAGGAACTGTGCTTAATTTCCCGACTGTCCGTGTAGGTTAAAGAACCTAATGTACCAAAGTTAACTACATTTAAACGATGATGAAACACCATGGAAAAGACACTGACTCTGTGATTTAGTGAGCGAGTGAGCCGGGGAGTGCTTGAGACAGCTAATTAGTTTGCTTGTTAATGAGTCACTTGCTTACTTTGTTCGCTCATTAGTTAGCTTGGAATGAGTTGGTTAGTCATCCAAATTAGTTCAATAATTAGTTAATTAATTACCCAGCTAGTTTGTTAATAAAGGCGTCAGGAGTGTGAAGCATAACAAGCTGTTGGCCAAATTTTGATGTCCTACGTCTGGTGGGCGAGGTGCTGACGTCTAAACGAGCTCCATCAACACCGGCACCAATGCTAATGCTAATGCTAATGCTAATGCTAATGCTAACCTGGACAGGGATTAGGAGAAGTGCGATGCACACACTGTACCTGATTGGCTCCTGGTCTTCCTTGTTCTCCTTGCTGTGGATTATCTTGATCCCGCTCTTCCTCGCCCGCGGACAACCTGAGAGACTGCACACAAACACATTACACCGTTAGAGCAAGAGAGAGACACAGAGACACAGAGAGAGAGCTACACAGAGAGACAGGGGGACAGAGAGAGAGAGAGAGAGAGAGAGAGAGAGAGAGAGAGAGAGAGAGAGAGAGAGAGAGAGAGAGAGAGAGAGAGAGAGAGAGAGAGAGAGAGAGAGAGAGAGAGAGAGAGAGAGAGAGAGAGAGAGAGAGAGAGAGAGAGAGAGAGAGAGAGAGAGAGAGAGACAGAGAGAGACAGAGAGAGAGAGAGGGATCCTTATATTTAAATAGGTTAGGGGTTGGAAAATCTCCTTTGTGATTAGAGTAATAAAAGTGAATTTAAGTGGCAAGGCTGACAGAGACAGAGAGATGGATGCTCAGAGAGATAGAGAGAGAAACAGACAGGTGGAAGGCCAGACAGAGGGCCACAGAGACAGACAAATGGCTGGGCAGACAGACAGAGAGACAGACATGTGTAAGGTCGGACAGATCAGCCTAAGAGAAAAACAGACAGAAAAAGGGACGGTCCCTACAGAAGACGGTCAAGCAAAGAGCCGGACAGACGTGGAGTCCTATTTATGTTTATGTGTAGGAGGGGCTGCTTGCCTTCTGTGTGATGCGTAGTTGCCAGTGATATGTCCCGAACCATCGCACCCCGGTGTCGGGCACCTGGGACAGAAAAGGCACAAACGACTCAGGGCCTACAGTAAGAGCAGCTGGCCTCAGGTGCAGCAGGCAGCCCCTACCTGCACCAGCAAAGACTATAGGGACACATCACGGGTACCTAGCGGGATGTCGTCCATCTTAACACTACAGGCGATGCCTTTTCAGTACCATGGATCATTATGGTATGTCGTCGTACAATGGAGCATGGAGTTTATCCACTATATCTTCTGCTTTGACCGCTTTGTATGCGATATGGGGACGCCGTGTGAATAATGCCTGGAAACCAGTTAGATGTTGTCCTACACTGTTGAGAGGGATGCCTTGCCAGCTTCACACATATGCTGGAATGTCTTGATCTTTTATGCATTCAACGTCCAAATTGCACATACGCAAACATGGCTTTTGTTCGATACAACACACTGGCGTCTTTAGTGTTCTGGTTATACATGGTTTGCATGTCATTTGATTTCATTATTTTTATAACATTTACTTTAACATAATGGTTCCGACTATAGGATTTACCTTTAATGTCTGTTTTCCTCTCCTCATGTATCCAGTTCTGGTTTAAACCGCTTGTATATAAAGTACCTCATGTGGTCTTGAGGGGAGGTCAGTTCTATTTGGTTTGTTGTATTTCAGGTTGATTTATGTTGCTCAGGTTTTATGTCGATTAGGGTTAAGTTAAACTGTTTAGGCTAAGTTGAACTCTGTTTATTTTGAACTTGTTTGTTTTTCTAACCATTGACCCTTAATTTAGGCTTTTCTATAAATCACTTAAAGAGTAAATCAATGTTGTCATCTAAAGGATTTTAGCGCAAATAAAAGCCCTATTTTTTAAGCATAAGATAAGAGGAAAATACATATCTAACTAGCTCTCTCTGGCCTTGCTGAAGTCTCCTTCAGTTAATCTCTGACATTCCCTTTAAAGCAAGGGCAGGCTGATTATTTGAGAAGCATTTTTGGTCACATTTTTGGTCACAATAATTAAAATGGTCTTGACAAAAAAAAACTTTCTTCCACAGTTCTCTATTTCCTTCCGTCTAGGTGAAGAGCAACATTCCTCTGTTTGTGCATGTGTGTGTGTGTGTGTGTGTGTGTGTGTGTGTGTGTGTGTGTGTGTGTGTGTGTGTGTGTGTGTGTGTGTGTGTGTGTGTGTGTGTGGTGTGTGTGTGTGTGTGTGTGTGTGTGTGTGTGTGTGTGTGTGTGTGTGTGTGTGTGTGTGTGTGTGTGCGTGCGTGCGTGCGTGCGTTTGTATCAACCCTGAAATTGAACAGGGTGGAATTCCACCCTGAGAAGAATAATCTACGGACATGAAGCTAATGAGTTTCCGACTCATCGCATGTCTTACTTGAGCTCTTGTGCGTTGGTGGCCAGCATACTTCGAATGCTCTTATCAGCTAGCGGACAACCTGAGAGACTGAGAGCAAAGAAAACACATTAGTCAAGCCAAAACAGACGGAGATGGGAGAACGACCAATGAGGTCCACAGAAAACACACATTATACACAAAAATCGGAACACCCACACAATGACAGGCAAACACATGTCGGCACACAAACGGTTATACAAAAAGCAAGCCATGCTACAATTGCAAAGGGTTGATCAGGAGACTAGATACTGTAGTATTATCGCATCTCCTCTGAACATTTTAGCTAGCTTTTCATTATGTGGAGTCTCCTTTGCTGATTATCTGGATCCAGTCAAACGCAACTGAACCAAAGAACTTAAAACACACACACACACACAAACACACACACAGGATCCAAACTGATATGTATATGTGTCTTTAAACTCTTAAATATATCCCTACGGGGATACACGCAATGGAAATATTTAGTATGGTCTATTTTATAGGTCGACCTAGTTCTTTGTAAAGCAGCAATTATTTCTTCCGGATTATAAACCATTTGCATTGCAAAACATTGATGACCTCAATTATGTAGCGTATTGAAAATAACATAGGGAAAGCATGTGAGGTCGGCTTGGAATGTAATTAGTGACGTGGAGTTGAATTCATATGTTGTTGTATTGTTTCAGGCCATACCACTACAGTCCTCAAAGTCAAAGGGCAGTAGAGCTAGAGGGGGAGAGACAGACTCTGTCCAAGGCTGTCTCTGACAGAGTTGTGGAGGGGAACTGAAAACAATAGATGACAGAGATGGACTCAGAATCTCAGTGAAGGAGACAAAGTGAGCACTTCCGTCACACGGGGGTCGGGGACATCTGCCAACCGAACCACAGAGGAGAAGGTAAAAGGGGGACATCCCCCACATAAACGCGTGCAGAATGTCTGCGCATCCTCATTCTCGAATCGTATTTTATCGTTTTCAGTTGGCCTCCACTCTCCGATAGACAGGTTTTGGTTGCGTATTCATAATAAATGGCGCTGTTTATGTTTATGCACCGACTATTCAGTGAGACAAACGTCAAACGAGTAGGCCCTTCAAGTGCCACCCAACGTGGAGTAAAGGGCTGAATGGAGGTGTGGTATTTGTTTTATATAGCACACCACTGCCAGCCAGAGCACACAGAGCACGTGGGTGGTGGGGAAGGATCGAGGCACTATGGGATGGCTGATGGTCAACACATTACACCGTTAGAGCAAGAGAGAGACACAGAGACACAGAGAGAGAGAGAGAGAGCTACACAGAGAGACAGGGGGACAGAGAGAGAGAGAGAGAGAGAGAGAGAGAGAGAGAGAGAGAGAGAGAGAGAGAGAGAGAGAGAGAGAGAGAGAGAGAGAGAGAGAGAGAGAGAGAGAGAGAGAGAGAGTGAGAGAAAGAGAGATGTGTACGAGGCCATGTATGCGCTCCTGCATGACTAAGTCTGTGTGTGTGTGTGTGTGTGTGTGTGTGTGTGTGTGTGTGTGTGTGTGTGTGTGTGTGTGTGTGTGTGTGTGTGTGTGTGTGTGTGTGTGTGTGTGTGTGTGTGTGGATGGAGGGGCATGCAGCAGGGAAGCATGATGAAGTGGGAAGTCCGTCGATGGGACATGAGGATGTACAGATGGGCGGAAGGGGCGGAGTCATTGGGACTGGTTGG
>OLKM01001917.1:70715-75234 GCA_900291075.1 Melanogrammus aeglefinus
TCACCGAGCTTAAGTGAAGATTTACAGTCTTTGTTACAAAGGGGGCTCGGTAATGCCCGGAGCACGATGGGAAACGTAGTCCATTTAAATGACGTATTCCTCGGATGAAAGACCCTTCCCCAAACACACAGTACGTTTGGTCCATGGCAACCAAAAAAGAGAAAAGAAAAAGAGGTCCATCTTTCTTTTCATCCTTTTGCTTTCATCCATATAACGCTGGCCACCCGCCACAACAGCTTTCTGGGCGCCTGGCAGCCCCCCCCCCCCCCCCCACCCCCCACCCCCCCCACCCCCCCCCTCAGTGTTCTCCGTTTCCTTACTTCCTTGTGGATGGGATGGTGCTTTTACCTCTTTCTCGTCCTCGTCTATGCGTTTGATCTTGGTGTAGTCTACGGGGGGCTCCCAGCAGTCTGCTGCGTCTCCCATACCGTAGCAGCGGGAGCCCAGGAGGGCAGCCTGTCTGTGGGGGGACATGGGCTCTAGAGGGGTGAGTACTGCCCCGATGCCACCAACGCCTAGCCGCTTGCTCACACTCAGGTCCAACGTACCGTTCTCATCAATGTCTAGGCCGGGACTCTGGAAGGTATGTATGCAGGTGTTTTTTGTTTTTGTTTTGGGTTTTTTTTTTTTTTGGGGGGGGGGGGGGGGGAGAGGGGGGGGGGGGAGAGGGGGGGGGGGAGAGAGGGGGGGGAGGATGGGATGGATGGAGGTGATTGGGTTAGGGTTATTGGGTGATAATTGTGCGTGCGTGTGTGCGTGCGTGGTTGGTAGGGTGGGTGAATGCGTGTGTAAGAGGGCGTAGAGGTATAGACAGAGATACAGACAGAAATGTGTTGAGGGGAAGGTGCAGTGCATTGTTTGTTATGTGGAAGTATTGTGTGTGTGTTTATGTGTGTGTGTGTGTGTGTGTGTGTGTGTGTGTGTGTGTGTGCGTGAGCGTGCGTGCGTGTTTGAGGATATGTGCGGATGAAGGGAAGGGTCAATAATACACAGAACATAAGGAGGAAGGGATGGAGTGAAAGAGATAAGACAGGGAAACACAGACGGAGAGAGAGAGACAGAGAGAGAGAGTTTCTGATTAAATAACAGTCACAAAGATTGGAACTATCAACTGCACTTGCAAAACTGTACTGGACCACATTCACAACTTCCAAAATCGTTCGCAAATCCTTAGGGATGTGGTCCCTTTAGATTCGATGATGAATTTATTCAAAACAGCCCATTGCTGTTTTTTAAAGCCATTATTTGGTCGGTGAATGTGTCAGATCTTCATGGCATCATCACGGGGGGAGCCCTAACCTTGCGGTTCCTGCTTCTCTCAGCCCTTCCTACCACCCATCAGTCCTTCCTCCCCCTCCTACCGCAGTCTGAGGTGGTGAAGATGATGCGTTTATCAATATGGGTACGGAAATTTGTGCATGTTTGTTCATGTATCAACGAGGGCACTCTGGTTCAGCCGTTTTTTGAGAAAATGGGTGTTGTGTGTATTAGCGAGTTTTTGTGTTTCTGTGTGGTTGTTTGTGTGTGTTTGTCTGTCTTTCTGTCACACATCCGATTGTGACTGTGTTTGTGCGTGCATGCCTGTCTTGTTGTATGTGTGCTCGAATGATATGTGTTTGTTTCCTGTGCATGAGTCAGACGTGTTAGACATCGTTCTTTTAGGGGAGGGAGGGGGTACGGCTAGGATTAGGAGGGCATTTGGGAACAGTGATGAGAACAGTTGCTGGATAGTGGACCGCCGACGCTAGACCAATCACAGCCCGCACCCCGGGACCCCACCAACACATCCCCCTTCCCCCAGAAGAGGTGCTAACTCTGCCAGAGGAAAACTGGGCCACGCCCCCAAGGCCTGAGGTCAAGCTACAGCATCCTTTGGTTTCAAAACATTTATTTCTTGTGTGTGTGTGTGTGTGTGTGTGTGTGTGTGTGTGTGTGTGTGTGTGTGTGTCTGACTGTGCACGCTGGAGTGTGCGAGTGAGTGACCTTCCGAGGCTGAACAACTGACACATGTAGTGCACGTCTGCCACACCGCCCAATCCATTCAGGGGCACGTGTATATTTGGAATGGTGCGCACTGGGATGCTGTGTGTGTGTGTGTGTGTGTGTGTGTGTGTGTGTGTGTGTGTGTGTGTGTGTGTGTGTGTGTGTGTGTGTGTGTGTGTGTGTGTGTGTGTGTGTGTGTGTGTGTGTGTGTGTGTTTGTGTGTGTGTGTGTGTGTGTGTGTGTGTGTGTGTGTGTGTGTGTGTGTGTGTGTGTGTGTGTGTGTGTGTGTGTGTGTGTGTGTGTGTGTGTGTGTGTGTGTGTGTGTGTGTGTGTGTGTGTGTGTGTGTGTGTGTGTGTGTGTGTGTGTGCGTGTGTTTGTGTGTGTGTGTGTGTGTGTGTGTTCATCATTTTATATCGCTCTCTTTCTCGTTTTTCCCAGAACATCTCCCATTCGTATATTCAACCGTTTCATTTAATTTCATTGGGTTCAATATTTAGATTAAGGTTTCAAATGCTGAAAATGAAATTGTATGATTTGAGTAAATATGGGTGGGTGCAGTGTATGTTTGCTGTCTTTAATATAAGGATTAGTACATGATCAGATTATTAAGTTATGGCTTCCCTTCTTGTTTATACACACAGACACACACACATATACACACAATCACACACACACCCGCACGCACACACACACACACACACACACACACACACACACACACACACACACACACACACACACACACACACACACACACACACACACACACACACACACACACACACACACACACACACACACACACACACACACACACAGGGAGCCCTAACAAACTCTACAATATCTTGTAAACTCTATGATCAATATCAAACTCCTACATCAATCTTCCCCATGGCTGAATAATCGTGGGAGTGAGGAGTGAATCCATAGGCGCCCTTACCCATCACGTCTCGACATGACTTGTCCTTGTGATAAAAAAGGAAAAGAAAGGGATTCCTCCGCTCCACGGACGGACACAACCTTTCCACTGGTCAGACGCTAATACAACCTGGCCCTGGCGCACACAACCCACCAGGAGCGGCGGAACAGAGGAGTGGAGCGAGGAAGATGCCGCCACCCACGTACTTCCATCGCGGAACCACCCATTTTTTCATCCGACCCCGCCGCGACCCCTGCCCCTCCGTTGCCATGGCGACTGCGGGAGGACCGGTGCTGGAGCGTGAGAGGTCAGCCTCTAATTCCTCCCGCGGTACCCCCCCTTCCTGCCCACCTTCCTCTACTCCAAAAATACAACAGTCCTTTATCTCTCTCCCTCTGTCTCTCTCTCTAGCTGGCTTTATTCACTTCCTCCTCCGTCCCTCCTCTCACCATTTTGTTCCCTCGCTCCTCCTTCCCTGTGTCTGTCCAGCTTCCCTCCCCACATCCCGCCGACCCGACAGCCCGGAGCCTTCATCTGGCACATCCTACTGTCAAACAGTTGAGACACCTGTCCCTCTGTCTCCCCAGCAGCCTGTCGAGTGATTCAGCCTGGCAGAAAGACAGACAGACGGGTAGACGGGATAGGAAAGCAGAACAACACAGAGGCCGGCAGGTGGTGAGGCAGATAGACAGACACTCACACACGCGCGAGTGTCACATGCACTAGCCCATGCGCATATGCACACACACACACACACACACACACACACACACACACACACACACACACACACACACACGCACACACACACACACGCACACACACACACACACACACACACACACACACACACACACACACACACACACACACACACACACACACACACACACACACACACACACACACACACACACACACACACACAGCCACACATACACGTAGACAGAGGGGCAGGCAGAGCAACACAGACAGAAAGCCAGTTATATACGCAGACATACAAATGAGAGACAGAAAGACAGGCGGACACACAGACACACAGACAATTATATAGGCAGACATACAGACAGCTCCACATGCATGCATGCAGACAGACAGACAGACAGACAGACAGACAGACAGACAGACAGACAGACAGACAGACAGACAGACAGACAGACAGACAGACAGACAGACAGAGAGAGAGACAGGCAGGCAGGCAGGCAGGCAATTAAGCAGACCAACAGACAGACAGAACGCCAGACCAATAGACAGCCAGAGAGACGGACAGAATGGGCGGTTAGCTCTCACTCATCCCCTAGGCTCAGAGAGAGAGCGAGAGAGAGAGAGAGAGAGAGAGAGAGAGAGAGAGAGAGAGAGAGAGAGAGAGAGAGAGAGAGGGAGGAAGGGAGGGGGGGAGGGGGGGGGGAGGGAGAGAGAGAGAGAGAGAGAGAGGGAGAGAGAGAGAGAGAGAGAGAGAGAGCGAGCGAGAGAGAGAGAGCAGGATGTGAGGTGTTGAGATGAAAGCAGACGGGAAGGCATGGAGGAGACGGAAGAGGAGGGGAAGAAGGAGATAGGAGAGGAGAAGTGAAGCTGTGAAGTCTTCCTCTCCTTGCCCCGAGAGCGTCCTACCCCCC
>OLKM01001917.1:77842-87842 GCA_900291075.1 Melanogrammus aeglefinus
GTTTTCAGAGTCATAGCCACAAACACCAACCCGGCGCCCGTACCGTCATAGCCCTTTGGGGAGGAGTCCCGGTGACCGTGAACCTTGGGCGCGATGGCCCGCTTGCCGTACACGTGCTGCCCGCCTCCGCCGCCGCCTCCTCCTCCGCCCTCGAAGGCGCTGTAGTCGAAGCTGGTCTTGGAGTACTTCTCCAGCTCCTTGGCCAGGTTGGATCGGGGGGTGCTGTTGCTGGTGGGGGGAGAAACACCGTTCTGGTCAGCATCCTGAGGAGACTCTTAAGTCCCTTGCTCATGTTCGGGAAAGCCATGATTTCTTCTCCTTTTCTAATTCTTTTTTAAATAATGTTATGCATGGTAAGTAAGCCGAAATGGGATCTACCTCACGATCACGTGTAGTTTTCTATCTCTAAATACAAAACTGCCACTTATCGACCAATGAAATGAAAGGAAACGAGGTGGGGAGGGGGGTTTGGCGGGAGGGGGGAGTGGGATGAGGGGCAGGGGGAAGGGGAAGTGGGTTTTTTAGGGGGATGATTGATGAGGCAGGGTTGGTTGAAAGGGGGGTAGGGGGTGGGGCCTTTCTTACCTAGGTCAGAGACTGCTATCAATGCAACATGAATGTTGGCATGCGGTTAATAAAATGATTATGAAGAAGGATGTGTGTGAGGTTGTGGGTGGGGGGTTAGGGGGTTTAGATGCATGCAGGCCATCGGGTGGGTGCGAGGCTCAACGCACACACCAACAGATGTCACACACGGCGGACACAAAGGAACAAGCCTCAACTGAATTAAGCATTTACTCATCTCGGAGAAGTTCTCCTCCACAGATTTTGTATGCAATTGTATTTAGTTTCTAATTATTATTTTTTTATCTCCAGAAAAAAGGACAGAAGTCCGAGCCTCAGTGACGTCATAGCTGGCTACAGGCAGGCCCCAAAGGACATGTACAATTGCTTCCACTGGTTTAAACGAAAACACAGGCTTCTATTTGTTCCTTGATGATATTGGTAAAACCCAATGCAACATGTGATACATCTCGTTGTATTGGCTGGACACAGGAGATCAGGAAAAACCAAGACATAGAAAATATTGAATCCTGGTGAAATCCAGGGGAGGACAGCCAAACAACACCCTCACATTTTGAAAATACAACAACTTTTATGATACAACAAATGAGTCCATCCAGTTACGAAATAAAAGAATATCTTCCAGTGACAAGAGAAACAAACAAGGCCTTGGTATGTTGATCATGATCCACCACCAATGAAGAAGACAACAGATTTGCCATGGAAGCAGAGGAACAGAGCGGGAACCTGTGTCTTTCAAACATCTGCTTTTCCTCACACAAACAGTTTGCTTGTTGATATTAGCGGGTGGTTTCGTGCAATTTTGTGGTGGTGGAGTGCGAGGGCGGAACCAAGGTACCTTAGGACTCGGTCTGAGGACTGGTTGGACTTGGGGCCTCCGTCGCAGCTCTGATGTTTCTCCTGGGCTTTGGCTAGTTTTTCCGCTGCAGCGATCGGGCATCCCGACAGACTGAAAGCACACCAGAGAGGAGGTTCAGTCAAAACGGAGGGCACCAGTCAGGTGATTGGACTGGTTTAGGGGGTGGACTGTACTGCTTACTTGGCACACTATCTGTTTGAAGTGTTTCCATGTTACAAAATGCCAGAGCCTTCTCTGGGTAGAAAAAGTCTCTCTGGTTCAAATGGGAAAACCATTGTTTTTCAAAAGACACTTGACCCAATGCACCGCACTGGGAGTTGCTGATTTAGCTGTGTGGTGTATTTATAGATAGATGCATGTAAATCATTTTCAGCATCATAAACATGCACATTTACATTTCTAAATGAATGTAAAACATTCACTTACATGGCTTTCTTACTTCACATTAACCCATACATGCACACACATACAATTAAACAAATACAATCTGCAGGCAAACATTGTAGGAATGAGACTGAAAGAACTAACTGTAGGAAATACCACTACCGTGATACCGTGAGTATTCTGGAACCTCGATGTCAGAATTATGTCAAAAGATACTACGGAAATAGAGTCTCCTGCTCTCTCCAACTTTATGTACCGGGTCTTAGCAAACATTTTGGACAATAGCCCCAAGCCAATGCACAGCATGTTCCTAAATAACTGCCAGGAATATCTTAATGTCTATAAATGTGCTGTGTAAGGGAAAATAAATAACACATTATATATATATAAAAACTCCTCGGCATTTCAGACAGTTTATATAATCGACTGAGGCTGGCAAGCCATAATCTAGGATATGTATGAGTAGCAGCGAGTAGCAGCCTCTATATGATTATTTTCCCGAGCCCCGCTGGCGCGCGCTTGGCGGCGGCGTGTAGCACGTGGCGTCGAAGGCATTCCGGTCCTCACAGGTCGACGCGCTGCTGTCAACGCGGCGGAGTGGCAGAGAGGTGCTAATGGCTGCCGCTATGCCCCTGACTCCCGGAGCATCTGCTGCGGGTGACAGTCCTCCTTCACAGTCACCTCGCCCCTGTCTGACAGCAGCGCTGGCAGCAGCAGCTAGCAGCTAGCGCCACGCTGCTATTTTGGTCGTTGTCGACGTTCCCCCCCCCCCTCTCCTCCTCCCACTTCCGACTCCACCTGATTGATACCGTGGTTCCCCCCCATCCCTATTTCATACCACGACCAAGTTAGTTATATTATTATAACTCTAGTTCTATGACTATGTGATCCAAAGAGGATTCTGTGGCGGTGGTGGGGCACGGTAGGGCATGTTCCTTTTAATAGGGAAGTTTGGTGAAGGAACAGGAACACACGGGTAGTGAATTCGACGACGGTGTGCTTTGTCTCGCTCAGGATCTCTGATTGTTGAAATATGTATTGAATGAAAACCAAACCGGGAGTCACCAACGAAACAACACACGAAGAAACATGCAACAAATGAAACAAATGAAGACACAATCAGGCAACTTTATTGGTGAAATCGGAACGATAATCCAAGCATGTTTGGTTCCTCCATAAAAACCCCCCCCCCCAAAAAAACACGTAAAACTAAAAAAATAAATAAAAAGAGACAACAAAGAAATCAAAATGCTGCAGTCGACGGCTGTCCCGGACGGGACGGGGCCTCCACTCACCTTCGGTGGGAGTTTCTGTTGCTATTGACATGTCCGCGTCCCGTGCATCCGGGCGTGGGACACTTTAGCACATTCTCATACATAGCCAGAACTTGTGGGGCAGGCGGGGAAACAAAGGGAGTGAGAGACAGGGAAGGTTAGGAAGCCCCCCACACCACACAACCACACGTGAGCTCTATTAGTACGTGAAGCAGTTTGGCATTATAAACATCATTAGGAAATGAGCCAGTGTAAACCCAAATGACCTTTTCTTCATTTTAATGAACAGCAGTCTGAAAGGGCGAGCGAGGGGTCCCCCCCGCCGCCCCCTCCACCGTACTGCTCCCACTTACCCGGCCCTTTCAAATTAGTATTCATGGGAACGCGGACGGTCATGAATAAAAGAAAGTCATTTAAGTCCCAACACGACGTAACCCAGCGAGAGACAGCAAGGCGCTGTACATTTTCTCCCCTTCCCAAACATGCAGAGAACAGAGTAGCGAGCGGCAAGCGATCATGCAAAAAAAACCCAGCTTCCCCTTAATCAATAGTGGTGGGTGGTGGGTGGTGGTGGGTGGTGCTGGCGGTGCTGGTAGCAGCAGCCTTCTCCCTGATGGAGAGGGCTCTGTTATCATTTGGACGTTGTTAGGAGCAGGGAAGCCCAGCCTTCAATAGCGTTTACCATTAAAACAGTCCATAACTGTCTGCAGTCCCCCCGGCAACCGGCCAATTAGATTAATGATCTACGGACGTCCGAGAGGACCTGTCGAAGCGGCACGGGCTGGGGGGGCTGCAGGGGGGGGGGGGGGGGGGGGGTATGGGGGGGAAGAGGGTCGTCTGGGTGTCGCCGGTGCGCGATGGGGTTCAGAGCCCCCCCGGGGTGTCAGCTCCATCATTATCACCCCCTTAAACTCTAACCCTCCCCCCCCCAACCCCCTCCCCCCGCCCCCTCCCCCCGGCTCCCCCGTCCCACCTCGTCACCCTCCCTTCATGACATGCTAATTAGTGTTGGGTGCAGGTAATTGGACAAGGCGCGTCACCCCCAACGTGCCGGGAGGCCCTGCATTATGTATATCTCCCTCCAGTTTTTTTTTCCTTCTTTTTCTTAACCTCCACACACACACACACACACACACACACACACACACACACACACACACACACACACACACACACACACACACACACACACACACACACACACACACACTGCACGCTTTCTTTCACCACGGCGACAGCTGGAGCGGCCCCCCGAAGCCGCCTGGTCAGGGAGGGTTGATGGGGGCGGAGCCTAGCCTCTTCCCGCCAAGTCCATACACATTTATATATTTTTTTTATTCATGTTGGATGGCGCTACGGGGCCCCGCGAGCAGAAGGAAGCGAAAGACGGAAAAGCACGGCAGCTGGAAAGGAAGTGGCGACTGCAGAGTGCGACAGTGTATAACATCCACCCCCCCCTCACAGTACCCCACCCGCCACACGCAGGAAGGTAAACCGCTTTTAGAGGCAGAAAACAAAGCTCCGGGCCAGGCCTGATCCAATATTTGATTTCCAGGCGAGGAGAGGAGGGTGAAGCGAGCAAACGCAGAAGGGAATTAATGAATTAATGAGACATAATTTAATCGCCATTCTTCACATTTCCCAGGGAAGGGAGCGCTCTTGCCGCACTGTGTGATTTTCCAAATGAAATGAAGCCGTTGCATTAATAATACATTGTCCACTCAGCTCGGCAAACGTGTTAATAGGCGGACAAGGTTTTTTCTCTTCTTCTTGGTCGTTTTTTTTTTTCAACCCCACTGCTGAATCTGCCCCCAGGCGCTCGGATGCGAGACACACACACACACACACACACACACACACACACACACACACACACACACACACACACACACACACACACACACACACACACACACACACACACACACACACACACACACACACACACACACACACACGCACACAGCACCTCATCCGCACCATAACATTGCGAGGAGGGCGGTTGTGTGGGTCTGCTCGCCGGTATTGACCACATATTGACAGCACACATCTGGTGGCTGTCTGCTACTTGGTTGATACTGCATTTCTAAGCAGGGCTCTGTCGATATCTAGAGCTCCACCTGAAGCAGGTCACCTTCCAGCTGCACGCACGTCTGCTCTGCGGGCCTGTATGTCAATGTGTGTGTGTGTGTGTGTGTGTGTGTGTGTGTGTGTGTGTGTGTGTGTGTGTGTGTGTGTGTGTGTGTGTGTGTGTGTGTGTGTGTGTGTGTGTGTGTGTGTGTGTGTGTGTGTGTGTGTGTGTGCATCATCCGCTCGGATTAAAATAAAACTGCAATGCAGAGTAAAATAAACAAAACATCAGTTTCGCCATCCTCCTGTCCTAAAGTAATTTTAAAGTTCACATGGGCCGGACCACAAAAGAGAGAGAGAATGTAACTTTTTTTTTTTGTGTGTGTGGTGCAAAATGTACGGTACACTGGGAGGATGGTGTCACTTTCCCAAAATGTGTCTCCATGGCCAGAAGACAAAGAAGGGTAGGAGGATCACGGACAGCACATCCCTGGATCTCCAGTGACAGTTCATTTAATCCTGCCCCAAAAATACTCTTGGGGGCTCGCCCTCGCTCAAGGTTAAAGCTTAGGGAAACCTGATGAATTTACACTAGAAACACTGGCGTTGATAACGCCCCCATCATTGCTTTGTGCATTAAAGTTGAATTATTTACTGCAGTGGACGTGAAGTGGAATTTAAATAGGCGTCATCATCGCTCTCCTCCGACCCGTTGGTTTAGCCGGCTATGTGTGCCATATGGCTTCTCGCTGATGTTTTCACATCGCAGTCTAATCACCTGAACAATAACGGGAGCCGTAGCGCTCGGCCACCATTTTGTTGAATAAAGTTTTTTAACAAACTGTGTGCTTAATAGCAGATTATAGAATAACAATTTTAGAGGAATACATTACATATTCGTATCGCTATGGATATTTCTGGAAGAATACCAGTGTTCAAACAGCTGCGAGGCATTAGGGTTTAAATAGGTACGAAGCCCTTTGTTTTGCAGCTCGTAACAACTCTGAGTTTGATCCAAAGCAACTTTTGGCTTCCAACTCAGTTAATCCATGGCTCTGAGATAATAAATTACCCGATGCCGATTTAGTTAGAAAAGCGTAATTCCGAAAAAAAAAAAGGTTCAGCATAAAATGTGTTATCATTTGCATATTTGACTTGTGCAGACCTAATGTTCAAAATGCTATGAGCAATTTGAAAACAAATTTGCAAAACAAAAAAAACCTTGGCTCCCATCGGCAAAGATATTCTGCTTTGAACATAGGGACCTCAGTAGAGCATGCAGCCAATGCATCCACCACCACCACAATCAAAAGCAACAACAGTAGGGGGGGTATCAAGGACTTTCAATCACTGTGTCAGTCAATCGGAGGAAAGAGTGTGAGGGGTGGCGTGTGCATTTGAGAAATCATGGATTTAGGGCGCTTGACAATCCCACACCTCGATGACACCCCATATTGGACATAACAGCCTAAATTTAGATTACACTATATGGGTACTTTAATAATCTCTGGGGGAAGATAGGGCATGCACAGATAATGGATCATGGGATTTTTGCCTTCCGCTATAACGAGAGGACTCAAGAGAGTTGTAGTCCAGTTAAAAACCTAAATCATCGTAAATGTCCCTTATCGTTGGCTAATGAAAACGTTGTTTTGCCACGTCTCGCATGCAAAACTGTGGCAGTTTCAAACAAAGCAATGTCTCCCCATCATGACCAATAATTTCACAAGTATTTACAAAAAATTACCGCAAAAAGATAATCACATCAATAAGCACCTATGCTTCCAAAATGGAGGTGGTCATTGAGAGGTGGCGTGACAACAAAACTATAAAAACATGCTCATCAACCACCCCCCGCCCGCCCCGCCCCCCCATGCAAACACAAACACACACACACACACACACACACACACACACACACACACACACACACACACACACACACACACACACACACACACACACACACACACACACACACACACACACGTATGTTACGCTAATCAGGAAATGGTCAAAAAAGAAAACACTCAAAGAGCCTTACTTTCTGGCGGGACCCTGTCTTTGTGGGGGCACCCGGAGAGACTCCGGTGGTGGGGGTACAGGCCAGTCACGTGACCCGTGCCGTCGCAGCCCGGCGTCGGACATCGACTCTCCTTCTTATCTGCTCGGGACGAATCTGTGTTGGGTGTGCACGTGGGAGATGGGGGAGGGGACGTCAGACACACCACGCTAACCAGCGGTCAAATACATGGCACGGCTTTAAAGTTTGAGTGGAATATGGTGGGAGTGACTTTAGTAACAGATTGGGTGCTTAGCCTAGCATAATAAGCAAACGCTGTTTTGTCAGGATTTGAACGAGTTGTCGGAAAGCCTAGCCTTGTTTCATGTGAGGGTCATCTTTTAGGTCAGTGCAAAAAAGTATCACTAATAGGCCAATACAATTGATCAACAACTGCATTATTAATGCAGAAATTTGTTGAGCTATTCACAGAAAATCTTTCTGTGTGATTATAAGCTGTTATAAGTAACCCCGGATGACACGACAGGATATCTACCTATAACATTTGTTTGTCATGCCACTGTACCACACACACGCACACGCACACACGCAAACACACACACACACACACACACACACACACACACACACACACACACACACACACACACACACACACACACACACACACACACACACACACCGGATAAGATTGCCTTCCCCTTCCCAAAACTCATTTTGGTTCTCTCGAAAACCCTGCTCAGATAGAGTTACCACTGAAAGCAGTGATGCCCAACCAGTGCCAACTGGCATTGGTTTTCCATTGAAACCATTAGCCCTCAAATTACCTTTGTCTGGGCATCAAGGTCAAGCATTATTCTTGTGCTAATCATAGACTGTATAATTAACAGTCAATGCCTAGTTTTTACAATTTCTGCAGCAAAATTGCAACAAGAATACAAGTGAATGCAGCATCCCATAATACCCCCTATACTACCATAACACCTGCATGTGGGCTATGAATCTAATGGTACCGCTTTGAGCTCTTTCTCGGGTGACCTCGACTCTCTACCAGAAAATGACGCCAAGGATCCAGGACTATTTTCTTTTCATCTTTTAAAGGCAGGCCCTAAAGAAAGACAGACCACTAATTAAAGTTTTACAGGCTCCTGTAACCTACCACCTCCACCACGAGCTCTTACGGCTGCTCCTCCACACACACACACACACACACACACACACACACACACACACACACACACACACACACACACACACACACACACACACACACACACACACACACACACACACACACACACACACACACACACACACACACACACACACACACACACACACACACCGCACAACAAATCCGCCCAGGGCTCCAGGAGGAAGATGAGCACAGGGCAAGGGAGGACGATCGCACACCGGGAGAGAGGGAGGGAGAGGAGGGAGGGAGGGAGTCAGCGAGGGAAGGGAGGGAGTCAGCGAGGGAGGGAGGGTGAGAGGGTTGAGGCAAGGTCAACGATGAGAGATGTCTGGGAGCACACCTACGCTCACATCTACATGTGCGTCACCCTGTAAAATCCGATGTCTGGAGCATTAGAACATCATCCATCAGTGAAAAGTCGCGGGGGAAAGAAAAAAACCTAGCGCCTCATTATCCTCCATGGCTTTCATCTGTCTATGTCATGCCAGGCTCCATGGGTTGGTGCAGTAGGGCCGAGTCATGTCTGCCTCCTTTTGTCTGACGACCGACACTAACCGACGTGTGGTTAAGTTGTAACGAAAAGTAGCTTAGCAACGGAACAAGGGCTTATGCAAAAACAAAACCAGCCACGCGTGCGACACCCTGCAGCGGCCGCTTGCCGTTGGATGTCGCGTATTTTGCGCCGCGTGCCGCCATGTGTCACCGCCAGAGCATGAACGGTTGTCTGTGTGTATGAACGCGCACACATTTTGGCTGCACCCACGGCTCGCCTCGATGCCGGCAGCCAGGAGGCTCTGGAGGCTGCCCCACGTGGAAGGCACATTAGAAAGCAGAGGATATCGATCGCTGCTGGGGGGACAGATTGCGCTTTGCATAGCAACTAACCCCCCCCCCCCATTAACATACCATCTCTGGATAATTGATGTGCAGTCAGTGGGTCTGCCGTTTGTTATCGGTCATTCTAATACTGTTCAGTGTCCCACCTCCCACCCCCCTCCTCCCTGCACATTGCGGTCCTCCTATTGAGCCCGCACACCCAGCCATAAATCACACACACAGGGTCCCTGGTCAAAAGGAGCCTGCCACCATCCCGTCCCGAGGACAGATGTTATCCGTGATGCGGCGGCCCGGCGTCCACTCGTTATTCTAACATTAGCCGGACAGAGGGGGAGGGCGCGTTGGATTTGGGTGGCATTTAGGTCTACCTGCTGTGAGTCGGCTGGCATTTAAGGGGGCGAGGTGTGACGCAGCTCTGGGTGAGCGGGAGCATATTCGCCGCTCCTATCTGATCTCTGTCTCGGGGCAGCCGAGGCGGTTCCTCCCGGTGGTGACACGTCGGGAAAGGGATAATCACCCAGGTGTTTAGCAAGGACGGCTATAAACAGATCGGCGGTAAATGCCAAGTCAGTGGATTCCGAGCCGTGCCTCTGTGCCCGGGCGTGCCGCCGCTGTGAGGAACAGGGACAGGAAGCGGGCGTGCGGTACACCCGTGCTGTACTGTACCACTCCCGGGACCTACCGAGCAAACGCTACTGTCCTTTGTGGACCGTGTTTACACGGGGAGGCTGTGTACAGCAGCATGGGCTCTTGTTTGGTGGGAGGTATCATTA